>VWPU01018041.1:163247-368758 GCA_013398955.1 Callaeas wilsoni
AAAAAAAAAAAAAAAAAAAAAAAAAAAAAAAAAAAAAAAAAAAAAAAAAAAAAAAAAAAAAAAAAAAAAACAGGAAAAAAAGAGCAACAAACAAACCTCTCATTTGCCTTGCAGGTAAATGGTCAGTTCACAGATAGTTTATTTCCAAAATAATTGTGGTTAACCAGTAGCTACTGGTAGGCCGTGGTGTTGTTCTTTATTTCATAATATTCAGTTTAGCTCAGATATTCAATTTTGTTGGACATCAATGTTTTTTACCAGATTTTAAAGAAACGACAAAGCTCATACTAATAGTTGTCCAAATTGCTATAACCACGGTGCCATAAATTTTGAACTCTCTAGATATTCAGATGGGACCAAGGCTTATATTTTTGTTCAAGTCTGGTGAATTCTGTGGGAAATTTTGATCGTGCTATCTCTCTCATATGGAAATTCCAGGAACTACAACATGACACTTGTTCATCTGCTGCTTTCTGAACATAATTCAGTTGAAAAGAGAACATGATGTTCATCACCATTTGAAAAGCAGAAAACAGGAATTTTTTTTTGCCTTACAGAGGCATAATTTTGTTAAAATAACTTGTGTGATTTCTACCAGGGGTTATTTTTAGCTCTGGCTGAAAGATCATAGCTAACACTCTTTCTCCAGTTCTTCCATTTCAGTGAAAATGACACAATAGTTTCATGATAAAAAGTTGTAAGTAATTTTGCAGTAAAGCAGGGTTTATTGGTGAAATTCTATGCTTGTTGTTTACCTTCAGTAGAATTTGTGCCTCCTGTGGAAGGTTCTAGTATGCATCGTCTGTCGAGTAAGAAAATGATTATCACAGTTTATAGCATTCAACTGCTACTTCTCTGAGTCTTGTGGCAGCTGAGAGAGAAGTGAAATAAATGGTTTTCTGACCCTACAGAAATTTTAAAAATTAGTTCACTCCAGTTGATCTTACACAAAAAAATCTTAATTTTCTAACATTTTTAGACCATTTATGATTATTTTTATACAAGCCAAATTTGAAGAAAATTCAAATTAATTATTTTAGAACACTTAAAAATTTATTTCTTTTTTAAAAAATCATAATGTATTGAATTCCACCTGATTCCAAGTTATTTGGACAAAAAAGGACTGATTTGGTGGCTTTGTATAGAAAGAAGCTTTTTTTTTTTTTCTTTCCAGACTGGGTTCACAGGAATTCCTAAACAAATTCTGCTAAAAATACTTCTTAATGATTTTTTTTTCCATATGTTTATTCTTTCTGTAGCCTAGGGGACAGAAAGAGAGTAAGGCCAGGGTCCATTCTTAGTCTAATAAAAATTGCATGAGTTCAAAGTAACTCAATATGAGCAAATGGTTTCTGTGGCTTTCAGTGAAGTTACTCTGCTCAGGTATTCTTGTAACAGTATCTACAAGTTTATTGTCTCTTCAAGTGATTGACCCTTTCAGCTGACTCTGGTTCTTCCAAACAATGAGCTACAACACTCAAGATTCCACAGGGAGTTAAGATTACATATCCATAGCAAAAAAAAAGTGAAACAGTAAAGGAATTAAATCTATAATATGTTTGAAAAGAAATTAAGGTGTACATAATATTTAGCATGATGTTTGTCTGCTGGCCATTACAATGGAAAGCAAATACATAATGATCGTTTCCTAAGATGTGGTAAATTTAGAACTTTGTATGGTGAGCTTCTGCTCTGGAAAAATTTCTAGAAAAATAAACATTCTCACCTGTCCCCATTGCTCACAGAAATCTGTGCAGAATCTAGCTAAGTCATCTACCTAGCTCATTTAGCCTTTTGGAGCAGAATTAATTTTGCTGCTTTTAGGAGTTTATATTCTGGGGTACTCTCCTAGATTTCACTTTATGGCCTTCAATGGCAAACCTCAGTATATAGATATATATATATAGATATAGATAATTACCCACAAAAATAGAAACAAGGGGGAAAAAAGGCTTTTTTGGAGGTTGTGGTTCTTTAAGAATTGTTGTTTGACAGCCCCTGAGTAATGAGAAAATGTCCAACTCGATAACTGTAAATTGGATTGAATCAGCTCACAGAGATGCAACATTGGAAGAAGTGCTGATTTCTGTTATTTCACAACTGCTAGATGTGTTATTATAAACTAGAAGTTAATCAATTCTGAAAGTAATCATGAAGCGCAACTGGGAAAGAAAAGCTGACATGAGTGAGGAGAAGTATAATCTCAAGTGTTGAAGGAGGACTCAGCACATTATAAATTTTTTTAAAAATTGTAATAGCTTATACCTTAATATAATATCTGATATAAAATAAAAATTTCTGGTTTACTGAGGAATTAATTAGAAACACACATGCTGAGAATGGTGAGGGCAGTGGCAAATCACAATAAAGATATGCAAAAAACATTCTTGTAACTTTTAAAATGTGCACTGAGCAGATTTAGAAAAAACAAAGTTGATAAAATTTGAAGGCTTGAATTCCCCTTGTCTTCTCCCAGATCTGTCATCCATGTGCTATTTATTGTCCTGGGAAGATGACCTGCGTTATATGTCATAGATACTTCTGTTATAATTAAACGACAATTTGTGAAAGGATAAGCAAAATAATTGTCTACACAAGGTAGATTCATGTTTGTCAGTTTTGCACTCATTTCCTTTAAAAAGGAAAGATTAATCTCCCACTCTTTTTTTACATTTGAAGGTTTTGTACAATATAGAACTTGAAAAAAATCATACCCTTGATAAAACAGATATGCTGGCAAAAAGAACTTTTGGCAGTGCAGCTTACTTCTATGTGGCAATTTGTTTAACTCATTCAACAGAGTTAATTTACTGATATAGACTACATGTTTACCTCAGTCTGGGAAAGGTAGGAATACTTCATGTGCGATCACTTTTTTTAAATGTAGAAAACCTTACCCATGGTCTGAATTTCCCCTTAGCACACACAGACATGAGACTCTTCTATGATTCTGCATATGCTTCCTACACTATTAATATTTACATGCATTTTTCTTAAATTACATTGTTAGTGTGCCCAGTGGCAGCAGTTGATAGCAGACCTTTCAGACCTTTATAGCAACACTCCTCCAAAGCTGAACAAATCTTGAGGGAGAGATCTATTCTTAAAGGAATTAGAAGGCAGGAAATCAACCCCAACCCTGCACACACTTAAGCACCTGCAGAACTTAATGATATGAATGCTCAGTTGGAGATCGATAGCAAGCATTTAGCATACAGTTAATGCATTCTTCAGTGATTGCAAGGTCAAACTCATGTTCCCTATTTAAGTAGAAGGAACACCTTAAAGAGATGAGATAAAATGCCCTTGAAGACATCGTTTTCATATGTATGGTAATTTCTGACTACAGCTAATATTACGATTGAGGAAAATATTGGTGTTTCTCTGCCACTTTTATCTTTAAATCAAAAGTCAAAATAATAGTATATTTGTAAACTACTTAACATCAGTGGAAGGTATTTTGAAATCCTATTCTGCAGTGTACCTGTATTTCCCTATATGACAGTAAATCAAGCCCTGACTAGTATAAGCTAGCTGTATTCCTAAAGCAAAAAGAAACCCCAAACACAGCCAACCAAAAAACACCAACCCCCCAATTTTTGCTGCTTTTCATTGCAGCTCCAAAATACTTCTCTAACACTTCTTTTAATATGCTTGTAATGACACCACATTCTCTCATTTCACAATTTTTTTGTCCCAAGCCATAAGCCATCCACACAACCAGCAGCCACACAGAAAGACAATTCATATGGCACAGAACAGTCTATCTGCTTTTGTTATGAGCTTGTACAGTTCCATAAAATCTGTATATTAGAACAGATATTAAGAGCAAAATACCTCATTTACTTTTGCTTATATCCCTAGAGACACCATGAAACTTCAGAACACAGACCACACTTTCCCATTCTATGAAAAAGATAAGAAAAGAAGTAAGTGCAGTGTTTCTCTGGGTGATGCACGGAATCAGATGAAACAAAAAATAACCAAGAACCAAACAAGAAGTTGAGCTGACAACGACATCTTGGTAGAGAAGAAAAATGGCAACATGCTGATTTTTGTTCTCAGGAGGCTGAGAGCTGGCTAACTTTTCCTGCACTCAGCAGGATATAATTGCAACATAGCAGAGCAAAATGAACAGCCCATCCACAAGTGACTTCAAGAATATAGCTTTTTCTTTTTCTTCTTCTTTTTTTTTAAATTCAAGAATTATTCTACTTGGCAATTCTGTGCTTGGATTAAATATATTCAGCCCTTTCACTCTTGTTTCTTTCTTCCATTGCAGAACTTGAATTAAGACATCAGCTCCTCCTTCATTGCTTGCCAAAACTCAAGGCAGAAATATTTCACTAGAGACATGATGAAAGAGAGGATTCATTAGCAAGAAACATCCATATACTTTTGTGACCTTAAAAAAAATCATAAAGGAGAAAGTGGGCTGTATTCATGGCATAAGCAAATATATGTTTTACAGAGGAAAACATCTAATTGTGTGTAGTTTTAGATATATATGTAATATTTCTTAATTTAGAAATCTTCAAAATCACACACAAAAAAAAGACTAGAGTAAAATTATATGGAGTTTTAGAGAGTACACATGGCCTAAGTTCAGACTAGATTGATTTAAGAAACTGGGGCTGCAGGAACAGGTGGCAAGCATACTCACAGAACTATGGTATGACAAAAAGCCACGTACGTTATCAGAATTGGAAATAGTTGCGTGTTAAAAAGCTCTGACATTGTCATTGATACACCAGCAAAGTAAAATAATACCATAAGGTTGTATCATTCAAATGACAGAAATAATCATGATTCAGAGAAGTGTTGCACAGGACAGCATCAGAAGTCACTATTTACTCACCTACTAATCTGCAAAGTATAGTTTCAAAGACCATGTGGAGGGTTGACCCTGGCTGGCTGCAAGACCCATCGACTCTCTTCACTCCCCCTTCTTAACAGAACAGGGTAAGAAAATAAGATGGAAAAACTTGTGTTGAGATAAATTCAATTTAATAAGAAAAGCAAAAGCTACACACGGAAACAAAGTAAAAAGATTAATTTATTCACTACTTTCCACCAGCAGGCAGCTGTCCAGCCATTTCCAGGAGAGCAGGACCTCAGTACACATTGTGTGCACATGCTAGGGAAGCCAAAGTGATAACCAATAGCCCACTTTCTCTTCCTTTCCCTCAGCTTTCTTTGCTGAGCACAAGATCATGGGAATGTAGGAAATGTTCCTTTGGTCAGTGCCTGCCAGATGTGCTGGCTGTGTACCCTCCCAGCCTCTGGCCCACCCCCAGGGGTTGCAAAGAAAGCCTTGACACCGTGCAATCACTGCTCAACAGTAGCCAAAACACCTTGTGTTATCAACACCATCCCAGGCACAAAAGCAAAGCACAGAACTATATGCACTGCTACAATGAAAATAAACTCCACTGAAGCCAGGCAGACAAGGTTAATCCCAGGAGCACACATGCGGACGGTGACACAGCATGATCCAAGGGTTTAAAGGAGATAGATGTAATTGGTGTTGAAGAGTGTTGTGCTGATATGCATATGCATATATGCATATTGTGCTCAGATGCATACAAAAAATTGATATTGTAGTTGTCAAAAAGCAGCAAGCAAAAGGTACCTCGTTATATTCCTTCTTTCTGCCTTGTCAGCAAAGAACTTCCTTGGACTGCAGAGAAAGTGTGATATTAAGAGCTCTCTCTCTGCTACTGCTCTTTTGCACAGGAATCACAGCTGTGATGGCCTCGGTGAAGGTCATCAAAATGAAAATGGTCTTTTCTCAGCAAAACATGTCCAATATGAAGATTCAGAAAAATATTCAGCACATTCATTTTTTCTAGGTGTACTTGCAGCCTGAAGAAATATACTAAGGATCAAAAGACATGAGCAACAAATATGTCCAAAGTGAATATGCTCCAAAAGATAATGTTTTAGCCTGAGTATGTTGATTTTTTCCCCTCTTGCTCTCAAAGTAAGCTGCCTTCAGGCTTAATCCTTATGTATCAAAGGGAACAAACATAACAGAAAATGGTTTAGGGCGAATTTTCACACTAGAAGGTGTTATAAGGTGCTTGTTTCAAGCTCTGATTGAAATCTTTTTTCAAACCAAGTTTATTTTAGTCTTGAAATGAACATGGAAATGTTTACCACTTTGGTTTATTTTCTGGAAAATGGACAGAGCTGTCTCCTTCCCTATCTTCAGGTCTTTGTGGTCTGGGGACTGTTAGTGAGTCTGGGCCATTCTTGCACCTCTGCATCTCAAGATTTCTTGTGGTCTTTGATAGACAGTTTGGGAGATAAATAGAAGAAATCCAACTCACCCACTAATCTCAGCATTAGAAGAGGAACACCTGTGATGACAGTTCAACATTTTCTTATAAATTCTGAGGACCATTCTTCTCTGTTCTTGTAGAAGTCTTTTTCTTTCCTTGTCAGAGTTTCTTTCCTATATCTGTGCAAGCAATTGCTAAGAAACCAAATAATTTAGGAGCTGATTTTCAACAGTTCCAAAACCCCTTGATCTCAACCCCTCCTGTGGAATTACACACATACAATTAATCTGGTTCACAGCCAGACCCTGGGTTCCAGCCTCTTCCAGAGGAGCCTTCTGTCAAGCCAGGCTCTGAAGATGCCCAAGGTCCCTGCTCACGTAAGGAACTGCATAAATGAGCCTTCTCTGTCCCTTACAACTGTGTACCTCTTCTTATACGTGTCAGAAATCAGACACAGTGGATAAACAGGGCTTCCCATTCCTCTGGATAGAACAGATGATGCTAACCCTTTACAAGGTATTTCCTGATCTATGTCCTCTTAGACCATGTGGGAAGTTATCTCCTGCTGCCTGTTTTTCCAAGAGTCCAGCTGTCATTGCCAGGTAGATCCAAACTGCCCCTCAAACTTGAGATGACTATCCCTTAATATCTGCATCGGTAACTTAGTATTTCCCTGCAAAAATCCACCTACTCTCCTATCCCAAAAACTGGGAGAAGAGAAGAGAAGAGAAGAGGAGAGAAGAGAAGAGAAGAGGAGAGAAGAGAAGAGAAGAGGAGAGAAGAGAAGAGAAGAGGAGAGAAGAGAAGAGAAGAGGAGAGAAGAGAAGAGAAGAGGAGAGAAGAGAAGAGAAGAGGAGAGAAGAGAAGAGAAGAGGAGAGAAGAGAAGAGAAGAGGAGAGAAGAGAAGAGAAGAGGAGAGAAGAGAAGAGAAGAGGAGAGAAGAGAAGAGAAGAGGAGAGAAGAGAAGAGAAGAGGAGAGAAGAGAAGAGAAGAGGAGAGAAGAGAAGAGAAGAGGAGAGAAGAGAAGAGAAGAGGAGAGAAGAGAAGAGAAGAGGAGAGAAGAGAAGAGAAGAGGAGAGAAGAGAAGAGAAGAGGAGAGAAGAGAAGAGAAGAGGAGAGAAGAGAAGAGAAGAGGAGAGAAGAGAAGAGAAGAGGAGAGAAGAGAAGAGAAGAGGAGAGAAGAGAAGAGAAGAGGAGAGAAGAGAAGAGAAGAGGAGAGAAGAGAAGAGAAGAGGAGAGAAGAGAAGAGAAGAGGAGAGAAGAGAAGAGAAGAGGAGAGAAGAGAAGAGAAGAGGAGAGAAGAGAAGAGAAGAGGAGAGAAGAGAAGAGAAGAGGAAGAGAAGAGAAGAGAAGAAAAGAAAAGAAAAGAAGTAATAACGAAGTAACTTATCCATTGTTTGGGGCAGCAGTCTGCCTTATGCCACCCCTAACTTTGATGTCTTTTCTTTTCCATACGTTCTTGCTTCTTTTACCTTACAAATCATTTGAGGTGAATGTGCAGCTTTGTTCTTGTGTTCATATCGTACACAGTGTTGTGGCATCTCAGTGCACATAAAGGATTTGCGGAGGAAACAGAAATACAGAATTCTTATGGAGTAATTTGCTAGAAAGTCTGCAGAGGCATCATTACTCAGTTTTGGCAACAAAGCAGTAGTGGAGGAGGTATCACAGTGGAAGGTCTTGTACTTCACCCTGGCTGCCAAAAGTGTTAGTAGAAAGTTTATAACAAATAGTGCTGAGGACATAGCCTAGTTTTTTTAAAAAAAGTTTCAAGCAGACTGGATGTCAAATTATATTACAAAACCTCTGACTCTATTGCCCATTATGGTGTTTGTGTACTGTCCTCACAAATTATATAGTAAAAGTGTTGATAAAGAGAAATCAGGTAAGTCTACAGCCTCTCCCATTTCTAAGTCAATGGTTTTTTTGTGTGCTTCATCTTTCAAAAGTGTACTAATTTTTAATTCTAGTAACAGTTTACAATCTATAATGTTTTTACAAATACTCTGCTTATTTTTGATCTTGACTAATTTAAATCCGTGTGATTCTAAGTGTTTTTCCCCACCTTCAGTTAGTTCCCTTACAGTGTCTTTTCTAAACTTTCCAGCTCTGCAAGCATGGCAAATGTTGGTGTTTTCTGCTTGCCTATTGAAGAGAGCGAGAGACGACCAGCATGGTAAAAACTGAAAGAATTAGAAACATCTTATTAGCTAGGCTACAAATACATAAGGCATGTTAATAGAATAGACTGCAGAGTGAGGCAGTCTGGGCTAACAAAATGCGTCTCTCTTTTTTACATTTTACCTTGAGTAAGAGGAAAAGCAAACAGGGAATTATTGATTGGAAATTGGAGTAAACAAAGCAGTTGCAATATTTCATAAACATGAATTGCATTTATATTTATAAACAGTTAGAACCCAATTTTTTTTTTTTTGCCTAAAAAAAGGACAGTAACAGCTCCCTAAGAATTAAGTAGGTTTTGTGCTATCATTCTGTATGGGATTTGCATTAAATTAATAAGTACTGAGACCAGAAAAAAAACGCTGATAGTTATAGTGATATGTCTGGATTACTTATAGTCATAAACACTGGAATTGTGCATATTAATCAGTTTTTTAGAAAAGTAACCATCAGTTTACCTGTTTTTAAATCTACAAAGCCTCCATACCAGTATCTAACACAGAGCATCATGGTAGAAATTTTTCTGTTGAATTATAAAAAATATTCAAAAGCTTAATTCCTGAATATTTAGCACAGTACAAATGTATTGTATCAAGAGACAGACTGGGGATCACAGAACAAGGTTTATTTTAAAAATACCTTAAAGCTTCTTTTTGCCTCTCTAAAGTTATGTTTATTATAGCTCATGATGCAGTGTGCAGTGTAAAGAGCATTTGACCATGCTTCCTTGCATGATAGTGTATGACTGTTCTAGGTGTAAAATGGAAGCATGGTAGAAATCAGCCATCCTACTATCACCACCTCTCTAAATTTTGATTGGTTTAGTTCTTCTGATGGAAACATTTGCTATATTTGTTAATTTATAAATGCTACTCTGGATCATTTATCTTTGAACATCTCAGATATTAATTCAGGCCAAATTGTATTAGTATTTATTGCTACCACATCAGAAAGAACTTTTTACTTTATTAAAAAAAATTACTTTTGAGAGAATACTGAGTTAATGAGGTGCACAATTGTCTACCAGATTATTTTAGTGAATCACTCAATTATACTGTAGCTACCAATTTTCATCCCTCTGTAAAATTCAAATATTTAGGTCTCTTAACAGGTTCAAAGAATAATTTTAGTCTGGCCATAAGCCAAATAAGATCATCACTATTGAAAACAGAATTTCACTCCAATATTGGTCAACCATGAGGCTGAAAAGCGAATAGAATCCAGAAACATGGCTACAGTATTGTTTCTGTATTCATCGTTAGTTTTAGAAACACTAGGAGATACTATTGGGAAAGAAAACAGAAAAAGTATGTGAAAGGATACACAATAACTCTTGGAAATTCACAGAAAATATCAATATTACAAAACAATTAAAGGTTCTGTTTATTGAAAAACTTAAAACAAGATGCAAAGAATGATTTGGTTGCCATGTTTTCAACAACTTTACAAAACATTATTCCAGGGGATGCGAAAGTCCTTAAACCAGTAGATATGGTTATAATAGGTATCAAAACTTTGAGTTTGAAAGTCACACACAAATAAGAAAAATGGAAGGTATTATTAATATTAGTATTATTATTTTTAAGATGAACGATTATTCCCTAGTGAAAGAAATATCACATGTTTTCAAAGATTCAGTGCTTTAGGGAAAATAATACTTCACATACAAATCATTAGACTTAGTACAGGAATAACAGTGCAAAATATAGCATTTCGTTTACATGATTTAATGATTCTTGGCTTTAAGATATAAAAAGATGTAGGGCTAGCCAGTGACTAAATGTTCATGGAGTGTTTTGAATAGAAAAGTCTCTCTAAAAAGGCTACAGAGTAAATGATTCTTCAGGGCCAGATAATAGTGATTTATTATTACAACACAAAGAAATCTCAAGTGTTCTAACACAACAAGCTTCCAGCTCTGGATCACTGTGTTAGAAGGTGTCCCTGTCCATGGTGGGGGGATCGGAAAAAGATGTTATTTAAGGTCTCAAACCATTCTATGATTCTGTGCTTCTCTGTCCCAAGATAATTTAAAAGAAGCTTGATCATAGATTTCTGTAGGCTACATTCAGCAGCGTATTTAGATTTTCTACATGAATTTACATTACTTTCCTACCCTAAAATGAACTGGAAATATGATAAGGATATGAGGTCAATCCTAAAGTCAGGCAAAATTGTTCTTATGCTAGCCAAGATTTTAAAGAAGGATCAATACGTTTTGCAAAGTAAGTTTTAAATCATTCTTTAGATGACATCTATATATTCTATAAAAAATTCACATATTACTATCATTAAAAAGAACCTATCAATAGTAATGTTAGGTGAACTGCCGGTTAAAAGCTATCTATGTGACCAATGCAGCAGGTTTTTGTCTATGCCAATGCAGGATTTACATATAACATACATAATAATATAGTCTTAGGAACAGAGAATCAACAAAGAATGTGTTTCTCATTTGGATTCTGGTGTTTTATATTCACTTTTTAAAGTTAATATGGGGTGATCTACTTACAGAAATCTTTTATCAGAACCTTCTATCCTGTTGTCTCAGTCAACGACCTTTGCACTCAAGGCAGAAGCTGCTCCCTTACATTAGGACGACTCCGCTTACCCAACACCAATGTACACACCTTTTTGTGCCATGGATTAATACATTATCACAGCTATAACTTTTCTGTTTCCTAGCATGTCAAAGCTCACATGCTGCACGTAAAAAGGAAAGGAGGAGCAAACAGGATTACCCAGCAGAACACTATTGCCAGCAAATGTCTCCTTCAACAGGAGGGCTACATCTTATTTAGCCCTTTCTCACTTTGATTTAGCAAATAGGTATTAGACTTTATAAAAACCCCACCTGCTTGTACACCACCAGCTATTCCAGTGCCTTAGGCTTCTTACCTTCCTTACCTTCTTTCTCCTCAGCTCCTTTGAGCTTCAGTCTCTCTGATCTCAGTTTGGATGAAGAGATTTGATTTTTTCTTCGCTACTGTGCCCCTCACAGTGGACCCTGTTTTCATTTGCTTTTTTAAAGCTGCCTGGTTTAACATGGTATTTTCCAAATCTGTTATAGATCCTACCATAAGGATAGGAAGAAAAAGACTTTGTTAAAAATTCCCTTTCTCTTTACTCTTCTCCTTGATCACCCGGTCAGATCCCTGTCTTTTTTATGACTATAGCTATGTTACTGCTTCCTGCTGAGTTTCCAAGCTGCCCTCTCTGACACTGAGCTTATGTCTATGGCCTTAGATCCCCAGAATCAGTGGGTCTGCTTTCCTAACCTGTTAGTAGTTTCAAATACCACCTCCTTCAGATCTCCACTTGTCTGTGGGTGTTCGAGACTACTCAATAGTCAGCTGCTTTAATTGCACATCCTGAATATATTCTTTGTTTCTATAACTAACATTGTAATGTTAGGATAGTTACAGGACTAGCCACATTTCCTTCTCTATAATTTTGACAAAATAATTAGGGCAAAATAAAAGCAATATTTATTTTTACTCATTTGAGCATGTCAGTCTCATGCAGCTTTTTGCTAAACGTATTTAGCATGTTTTTGCTAAACGCAGAACTACCAGGCAGTGAATAACAAAAGCAGCAAAAATAATTTTAAACAATAATTTCTTCTTAGTTCCCAATTTAGAGGTAAAATATTTTTCATTGGCATGGTTCAGTCACTTCCAACACTTTCATAATTCACTTTCTAGCCCAGATGCAGGCTTCCATAATCCTGAGATAAGCACATTCCCCTACACCAGCAATGCCCTCCTGTTTTATCTTTTTAGATGTTTCATAAACAAGTATCGACAAAATATCAGCACAGAGTCCAGCTTAAATAATTGTCCTTCTGCAAGCACCAAATAAATGATAAGGCATATCTAATTGGATCTGGACTTGTCAGAGGCATAGGGCAGCTCACACCTTCTTCAAGGTGCTGGGTGCAGAACATACAGGACTCACGTCCCACTCACACATTTAGAGTAAGGCTGATGCATTGCAGTTGTAGGCACACCAGCTTGATATGTTCAGTGAAGTTAAAATTTTGCTTTTCATTTAGAAAAATATACAATTTGAAAGAAAAATATTATAAAGCTGCATTCTTTCTTTTTTCCCCCCTTGCCTCACATATTGTGCTTGCAGACAGACAGTTTATGTCTCCTCTCTGTAGCCTCATTTTTCCACTGGTGCCTAGCTTAAATTGTCATTTGGCAAAGCATTTAGATTGCTCTTCCATTTCATTATGATATTGATTTGGACAATAGAAGTTAACATCACCATACGCTGAAAGATAAGCCTTCTACTTAGGAGATAATACTACAGAAGCAAAGATAGCTTTGTCATTAAGTAACTCAACAATGCTTTAAAAGTTCTTGATTCAGTTTCTAGCTCTGACATAGCCTTAATATGTAATGGTGCACGATGTGTCTCTGAGCTAGATATCTATGCTTCAGCTGTACACGTTTAACTTGCAGTTTGGATAACTTCCCTGAGTTTTTTGGAAGAGTACACATGTATAACATTATGTAAATGCAAGCTTAAGAGATCTGGATGAGATTTTTCTTGGTATATAGCACATGGGTATAAAGATCCCATTGCGGCTTTTATGTACTAACATATTTTTAAATATATGTACTACTTCGATGTCAATGCTGTGTTAATAACTGTTGGTTGTTTCTTTAATATCAATGCCAAAAGCACACATTTAACATTACACTAAATCAAAAACAAAAAAATTCTGAAGACTCCACATCTCTTCAGTGCCTCGCTATCCTTATGATCAAAACGTTTGTCTTCATGTTTACTTCAGTGCCATTTCAGTGCCCTACATTTTGTCCTGACAGCCCTGTGTAGAGAGAAACTTTTATTCTTTTCCGCTCTACCACACACTTTCACATTCCAATTCCTTCAAACCTTAAGCACGTTTAAGTTTTATCCACCTGACGACCAACTACTGAGCTGGGCACACATTTAATTCTTGACAATACTTGTGAGTTTAATCTAACCTTATTCTTAGACAGAAAAAGGCATCACCACCACCATCATCACAAAAAAAAAATACAACCATACCAAACAACACTTGTCAAAAAAAAAAAAAAAGCTTTGTAGAACTAGTCATGTATTTCTATTCATTATTAAATTATATTTATATGTAATTAAGTATTGCTATTGCCAAAGGCAATTACATTTTGAAGACATTTGTGTCTTGATAAAGCTGCTTTTCAGACTCTACAAAGCTGATCTAAAGTGGATCTCTTTTCTCATTTTGGATTTACTATTGTCAATATGCCCTTTCAGATTTCCTTTTATGTCGCCAGTGTTTCATTCTGATGAAAGAAAGCAGAGATGTTGTGATTTAGCAGATCATCATACATAGGATAAACTGTAAGTTGTTCCAGTGAACTGCAAGTGGCAAGCAATGCATACTATTACTTCTGTGCTTAAGATTATGCTCTCTTGAAAGCATTTAGCAAGGCAGAAATGATTGGTGTTGAGCTTGGTTTCCTAGGTAATATCTTGACATATATTTAAAAATCAGTTATTTTAGGGAATTTCTCTCATTTATGCTGTGTTCACACAAATGAAATACACCATGTTAAATGCCACTTTGTGAACTTTCAAAAACAGACAAGTGTGTGATTCCTCATTCAGTTAATGCAATTATCCAAACAATGTTTTGCTCTACCAAGCTCCACTTCTATTTGATAAAAAACCATAATAACTATACTTATCAGTTTAATTTTCTATAAATTAGAAGTATCATGTTACACATGTTGAAAGTTATAAGCCTATAGATACATCTGCATGTTCAAACCTTAAAAGCTTTAAAACTATTTTATTCATAAAGAGATAACTGGTATCTTTTTTATACTGATAATAATAGTAATGTTGATAATAATACATAGTAAAAAAATAGTGTTTATTATGGCAGTAATATACTTAATATATGTGTATTCAACATATTATTCTATGGGTGGGGGAGGTATTGCAAGGCAGGTATATCACTAAACTAATGTAGCTAATGAAAGTAGCATGTAAATCCCTCAGCCAACATTCCTCTGCAATGTTTGTGTAACAGGAAACATTCCAATATGGAAGTTTAAGTGCCCAAGAGGAATCTAAATTCATCTTCTGCCTGAGACAGAAAAGAAACACAAAGGCAAGTGAAGGACTAAATCTGGTTTGAGCTATCACTGCTGGAGTTGGAACAAAAGTCTCTGTCAGTTGTCTCCAAAGTATTGCGAATGGTATAATCATGAAAATGCAGCAAGTGATCAATAGCGAGGACCTGAAGTCAATTTATGCGAGAAGTTATCCAGTTTAGATTCAATGTATAATCATGAAATGTTAAAGCTCAAACACTTATTGGCAAATTGTGATCAATCAAATAATTGTTCCTACTGAATTTTATGCAACTCTTTGTCTAATACGGACCAGTTTTGCCTATCTTCTGTCAGTTTTTCCCATGAGCTTATTTATGTGATTAAATTGAAATGTTTAAAGGGACATCACTCTACTTCTGGTGTAGCTGTTCCAACATCAAATGATCCAGTCAGGAGTGAGGGAAAAGTGCTATACAATCAGTCACTTCTGCAGCCAAACTAGTTATTGTTAAAACATGATTGTCTACAGTTAGACTCATAAAACTGTGCGATACACATTAAAGTACAGGCTGAATTTCAAGTGTAATAGAAAACTGCTGTTTCTGCAGATTTCAACAGTATGTACAGAGAGAGTAGTCCTTTACTTACAGCAGTTTACAAGTTTTAAAGGGAGCAAAGACAAAGCTTAACAGGAAGGATGGTAGCCTGATATGGAATACATTAACATAGATTCAAAAGCTTACCTTGCACACAAAACTTATTTAACTTGGATACTGAGGACAAAGACAGGCCAGGATGTGTTTTGAAAAACATTTACGCACCAGTAACAAAAAGAGGAATGTATGCAGGAAAAAATACACACCAATGGAAAAAGAACAAAATCTTTTTTTGTTTTTACTTTATTTTAATTTCATTCCTACTGAAAGCACTGGAGTAGATTGCCCAGAGAGGTTGTGGGGTGTCCCTCACTGGAAATATTCAAGAACAGTCTGGATAAAATTCTGTGCCATGTGCTCTATGATGGCCCTGTTTGAGCAGGGAGATTGGACCAGGTGACCCACTGTGGTCCCTTCCAGCCTGACCCATTCTGTGATTCTGTGAAGATTTTTGATGTCCTGTGCTTTGTATGCTTATACTAGGATTTTGCAGAGATACAGGAGTGTTTGCTGTAGGAAGTCACCACGGTCTGGCAATTTTGCTGTGTAGTTTTACTTGTGTATCAAGTACTGTTTTGGCCTCTGTTCTCTGAACGCCTCTCTTTTTTCCAATGAAGTCTTTCAATGTTTTACCAGAATGGTCAAATTTTTTCTTTTGGTTATCAACTTCACATACCTGTCTCAAAATTGATACTGCAAAGATGTTTTTAGTGGAACTGTTCACTCCAGCTGCTAGAATTTCAGTGGTTGTATGTCTTGTTAAAACTTTAAGAAGTCCATCTGAATTCAAGGATTCATGTTTTGACTGATTTGACGACATTTTGGTGCCCTATCTTCATTTTCCGACTGTATGTCAGTAAATAGAGAAATTCCTTAAAAAGAAAATCAAATTTCATAATAAAAAAGAGATCAATAGTCAAGTTGATGTCTACTTTTATAAACAATATTAGTCCCTGATTGTCTTACAAGTTTTGCTCTGTAAGTGTTGAGACTACCAGCTTGTGCTCCTAGCCTTTATGCAAAAGCTATTTCTGTTGCTATTGAGCCTTGTCAAACTTCAGCAGATGAAAATACCAGTATACCTAAGATTTAGAGGGTAGTTCCTATTTTTACCTGGCTGATAAATAGGAGGAAATATTCTTTCTGCAAGCTCTCTTTAACAAAACAAAACAAAAATTTAAAAAAGCAAAGCAAAGAAAAACCCCACAAAAACAAAACAAACAAGAAAAAACAAACAAAACAAAACCACAAAACCAAACCAAACAAACAAACAAGAAACAAGGAAAAAAAGAAAAAAAAACAAAACCAAAAAAAACCCCAAAAGAAACAACTGAAGACCTTCTATGTGAATATTATGACGTAATTACAGTCTCTTCTTGACCACTTTAAATATATTAATATAGGTAGACACAAAAGTAATATGTTACATAATTAAATGATGGACATACTGCTGGGCATCATCACTGAAGAAAGTCACAAGCTCAGGTAATCAGATTTGCTGGGCAACTGAGGTAGAGAAAAAAAAGAGGATTCTAATCATTTAGTCCCAATGAACAGTCTAAAAAGTTTACTTCTGTATTTCTGTGTTCAATTGTCTTTCAGAAACACACTGAGGTTCTGTCAACGATTTTCATATCTTTTTGGTAGCACTTTGCTGATAGCAGAGTCTGGGAGAAGGAAAACTGTTGCCCACAGTGTGGGCAGTAGTTTCAGAAAGAACAAAAGCAACTGCATTTCCAGTAAGTTTCAGCAAAAGTTTAAAAAGGGCAATGGGGTAAAATAAATTCTGCTGAAAGGGATGAATCCTGGCATCGCTGGACTGTGCAGGAACATATTGGCTCACCAGCCAACGTAGTCGTGGAATAGATGTTTCAAATATGACAACCAGAACCATCAAGTCTAGGGATTTAGGTTCACTTAAAACCATCCCCATTTAACAAATGGATGACTCAGAGCTTGATTTTTCCCTTTTACTAAGCCATGTGGCTTTGCTCCAGTCCTTGGTTACAACTTTCACACTTCACAATTGCCCTCATCTGCAGCTCCTTTCACTTGGAGATGGAGACTACAGGGGAACTCATTTTCTCTGACATACCAGGGGAATCCTGATTGTCAGAGAAATTAGAATTCTATTTTAATTCCCTAGAAGGTAGCTTGATTGTCTTGGTGTGCTACTGGAACTTTTGGATCTTGCATGTTAACACATGAATATATAATTACTACTCATTCATATGGGAAGGAAAAAACTCTGTAATTCAAATTATTTTTTTTTAGTCTAACATCCATAACAGTAAATTTAACTTTACTAAGTCAAAAACGTCCATATTTTATATTAAAACTAAGAGATTTGGTACTTCTGATTTTGAGTCATTATAGACTTTTGCTCTTTCAGCAATCACAGAAATCTTTACTCAATATTTATTTCAATAAATCCTCCCTCATTTCATTAGATGACACGTCAATAAATGATGTTTTGGTGTCAATTTAATGACAGCAACTCAGAAAACTCACCGTGTAAGAGTAGTTGTGGCTCTAGGTCTTCTGAGATAGTTAGAGGAGAAAAGAGTCCCCATGTTAAGTAATATCGAATTACTGTGTCTGTATTGCCTATAATTTATGTAGAAACTCATCTATAATTTAATAAAAAAAAATCTTCATAATCTAACAATTAAGACTCTAGACTTAATTTAGCCCTAGAGAGCTCAGTCTGGGTGACTGGACATGAAATTTTCTGCACCCACACACCAACACAGGCTGAGCTACCCAGCAGTGAACTTGCCTGTGTAAATTCCAATTAATGGCTTCTCCTAGGCAGTTTTTCAGAAGCATTCAATATTTGACACCTACACTGCTTCATTCACTGGTATGAGACACTTTTCTGTTCCTTCAGCATAAACTCTTTGACTGGAGTGTTCACACACATTCAGCAGGAGATTACCCCAGAACACTGAAGTAACCATAAGCCTTAGATTTATATTATATCCACATTAGAAATTTTCATGGTCACAAGAATTAGTCTTAAAGAGATAATTACAGCTGGGTATAGAATGATAAATATTTCAGACAAAATAGCTTACTGTGCTGATGAATATATGGTATTATGATAGACTGAAATAAATTTTAATTCTAAAATTACCATTTTAGAATCTTAATTGTAAAACATTTCTTTCATCCTTGCTTAATGATCACTATATTAAGCATCAACAAATGCTCCCATCATAATAATTTTTTGTAACCACACATAACGTGATAAAGTGAAATAACCTAACAGGCAAGTTAAATAGCCAAAGCAGATTTGTTCCAGTATAATTTTACTTAGCTACCTCTGTACCACAGCTATCAACTGTGGTGACTAGTTAAAGCTGGATTTGCTTGAATTTATGCATTTGGGATCAGTACTATAACTTCCCTGCAGGCATTCTTACCCCTTCTTCATGTGGCATAAACCTACAGATTATTCATGTGGGTTCCCTTTTCCTAGCACTTTTTATTGTCTCATCTGTCCCTTTCATGCCACCATGTTTTCTTCAAGGCCAGTCGCATGGAAGCTCTGTTCCTGAATATGAGGATTCTTAAATCACCATGATTTCATTCTGTGCACATAGCACTGTGCTATGTACATCACACCTCCTCTTGGGAGCCTTCATAAAGGAATGCAAAACTCACACCAGTCTTTAAAGAAAAAAAAAATATATATATATATTGAATCTGTTTATAAGGGTCAAAAAAAAAATTAAAGACAAAGTGTGATTAAAACCAGTAACTTTTTTTGAAACCCTTTTTGACTGCTTAATGCCTCATTTCCCCATTAGTGTAATGAAGTAAGAATACTTGGTCTCTTCCAAGTCTGGTTCTTCATATATCGAAGTATCTTGAATCTTTCTAGGAATTTATTCTTTTGGGCTTCATTGGGTTTATCAAATTCACATTAAAAAAACTGTGTGTTGCATCTTATTGGTGATATATGCAGGAGTCTGGCCTCATAATTCCTGTTCCAGAGAGCCAGGCATAAAACAGATAATGCTCTCATCTTTATTCAGTACTTCAAAACTCTGTGTAGAGCTTGTTCAAGACTGAAAGCATTAAATAAAACTGGATCTAAATCAGTTAGATTTTTTGCTACAAAACGTATATACTTTAAAGCTATTGACTGATGTGAAGTGTTTCTTCCTGGGTGGGAGGAGGGTAGGGTGACAAATAGTGGCAAGCAACTCTCAATTGCATATTTCATTCTGATGTCCAGGGGCTGATAATTCATATGTTAGCTGCAGGAAATTGAAAGAATAGATGACTAGCACTGTCAAAACTTTGTTTAATTACTGTTTGTGTATTTATATGGTTTTAAAAAACTCAGTAGGAATAAATTTTATATTCAACAGATTTTAACTATAATTATATGTCCAAAATATATATGTGGATTAGATTTTATGAATTGTAACATTATTGTTGAGATAGATCACTTAAACAAACACTTAAATTGGAAAAATATGTATTTTTCCTTTCCTCAACATCAGTATTTTGAAGCATAAAAAAGGAAGCTCAGTTGCCTGGTTTTCAGCATCTGAAAACTTTTGCCTTTAAGTTTCTTTCAATTTATATGCCTAAATTTATAGAAGACAAACTTCATTATACCATATGTGAAAGAATAGTAAAAATTCCTATTTCTGTGTTTTACCAGAGAAGAGAAATCTCATGTTTATCAAAGAACATAACTGTTGGATGATCCTCAGAAAATTGTTAACCCAGGTATGAAAAATTAATTTTGCTCTTAATTAAAAGCAACCATAGGAATGAGAAAATATTGATAAGTCTGAAAAGATATTTTTGCTGAAATGTCCTATCAGCTTTTAATGAGATTGAATTCAGTCAAAGACAGAACAAATCCAAAGCTGTTTGATGGCATTTCAGCATCCTTCCTGAAATCTGTAACAACTGTAATATTCTTCGCGATCGAAGATGCTTGTGAGTACGGCCATGCTGCACACTTATTCTCTGGCCTCTTAGCAGATTTGAAATAGTTTAGCTCTCTAGTGTTATGAAATAAAAATATCTCAAGCAGCAGTGACTGATGAGCCCGGTCATAGCTATAGAAATAATCTCTAGTGTCTGACTTGGAGATTAGAATACTATGAACATATGTAGCTGCAAATTGCAATTTATTAATTAATCTTGATTCTCTTACTATTGGCACATACAGACTATCATTATTTCTATTTGTCAAAGCCTAACATGAGTTTACCTTTGAGCACTTGTTCTGATACAACTGTTAAGCACTAGATTTTGTATGTGTACGTGCCAACACTCAATTAAAAGTCTGGCAGGGATTTTTAATCAGTTTTTAAATCATGTTAAAAGTAAAACAAAATACACAAATGTCACACGAAGACTACTTGGTAATGCATTATACACTACTTCAGACAGCAACCAAGTAGATCATGCAAATAATTTAATTATTTACACAGATCTATCCGAATAGATGTTCCTCATCTCCACCAATGCCTTGTCTCAAGATAAAAGGCTAAATTAAAATCACACTAATTGCTCAAGAATGAAGAACAAAGAAGGAACATAAAAAATGACAAATACTAAGCAATACTAATTTCAAACATTTCCCTGGCTCCAAAATGGTGGAATACATTTATTTTAATCTTTCCAAGATATTCCACTTGGCATAATGAAGCAATTAGAGAAATTTTCACATTAAAGGAAATTTTAGGGAAATCATCTGTAATGGAGGCTGTAAGGGAGAACTGAACAATCACCTCAGCTATGAACTACAGTATTGCTGAAACCATTCTGCTTGAGGAGTTTGCTAATCAAATGGTCAAACCAGAACAGCATGGGGACACAGATATTTTGTGTAGTGTTTCTTGTCATGCTGTTAATTTTCTGCAGAGTCTCTAGTCCCTTCTGTTTGAGACTCAGCAAAGGACATAACAAATCTTGTCAGCTCTTGAATTTTTTGCTGTTGCCAGAAGTTGTTGATACATAATTGTGCTGCTGTCAATGCTCAAAAGTCTGAAAACTTTGATAGCAAAATTCACAAGGAGTCTTAAGTGCTGTGCAAACTTGGTTAGACAATGAAAGTGGAAATTAGAGAAATCTAAGATTCTTTTTACTAGTATTTTTTGTTGTTACTACTCTGAAATGAAAAAATAGGAATCATGTATGCTGATTCAGCTAGGCAGGATTCCAATTTTAAGGTGCCTAGGTATTTTATTTGCCGCCTTAGTCAATGTGCATAATGTTTCATTTAAATCCCAAGTTAAGATAACACCCTCAAGAATGTTCCAGTTTTTCAGTTCATGGTATGGATATTTTGGACTGTTTGGCTTCTGTAGGTGGTAGGCTTTCAGGATGATTGCAATAAATTACATAGATGATAACAACTTACAAGATTTTAAATGCTAACACAATTCTCACTGTATAATTGCACTTGCTGAGTTCACTAGGTAGTTTTCTGACATGCACAGATCGAAGAAGATTACTACTAGATGTGACACATGGCTTCCTCAAATTTACCTTGAGAGAGTGAACAGGTACATCATGCTAACCTTAGGTATTTCTAACCTTCCAAAGCATATCTTTCTGGCAACTAAATTCTCCATAGCATAGTATTAGTATCCCACATCCAGTGATTTAAAACATGTACTAATAGCAAATGCACTTTTATGCATCATGTAGCAAACAGTTCTGAATTTTATTTTTAAAAGCAACATGTACTGAAGTTTTATAATTCCACACTTGTTACAGCCAGAACAGCATGTAGACTTCTCTCTTCCTTCTCATTATTACCTTTCTGGGTTGCTGATACACAAAGAATCAATCTGTCTCCTCCCCATTAATTCCAGCTCAGCAACTTCCTGTCTCAAACTGCTGTGTAAAGCTGCTGTGTGATGTCAGACAGCTGGTTTTCACCTCACAGAAGACGACCCCAAGGCACTTTCCTTTTGTATATAGACTTTGCATTTACAAAGCCTGCATAAGCCTACTATCTGGACCTTTAAGGCTAAAGTAGGGCATCTCTCTGTCAGAACTAAACATAAGAGGTAAAATGATGTTGTGCTGGTTTTGGCTGGAATAGTTAGCTTTCTTCTTTGTAGCTGGTATGGGGCCATGTCTTAGATTTGTGCTGGAAAAACTGTTGATAACTGAGAGATGTTTTCATTACTGCTGAGCAGTGCTTGCACAGAACCGAAGACTTTTCTGCTTCTCACCCACTGCGCCATCAAGGAGACACAAGGAGTTGCAATGTGATGGTCAGGACCGCTAACCTCAACTGACCAAAGGCATATTCTGTACTCTATGGCATCACACTCAGCACATAAACTCAGGGGAAAGACGGCCAGCTGCTTGGGAACTGGCTTGATGTAAGTCAGCAAGTGGTGAGCATTTGTATTGTGCATCTCTTGCTTTGTATATTCTAATTATTCTAATTCTTTTATCATCCTTATCATTACATTTTTTTTCCTCCCTTTTCTGCTCCACTAAACTGTCTTTATCTTAATCCACTACTGTTCTCACTTTTACACTTCCTATTTTCTCCCTCATGCCACTGAAGGGGAGTGAGTGCTGACTGGACTAAAGCCACAACAGATGCATTGGTGTCTCTCAAAATTAATAACTTTCAAGTAAAACAAAAATAAGGATCTAAGGATCTCCGTAGGAGCAAAAGATTAGAGTCCACCAACCAGAACAGAAAGCTAACTGCATATAGTATCAGAGCTGCTGAGAGAAAGCCATCAAAGCCCAACTAACATAGAAATGTCCACTGCTTGCCTTTCAATATGAACATGTAAAAGTTTATTTGTTGTAGTTGTCTGTAGTCTAGAACATGCACATGGGACAGACATGGGCTGGAATTTGTATTTTAGAAAGGTAGAATGTTTATTTAACTGTATTTATATTAACACTACAACTGACATTTGGTTTACAAATACTGGGAGAGGGCTGAGTGCACTTTTGGTGAGGTTACACAAATGTTTGGGGTTTTTTGTTGCTTTCTGATTAAAGTGTGTCTAGGGTGTAACACTGGCTAAACGCCAGCGCACCCATGAAAAATCATTCACTCATTCTCCTCTGCTATAGTTGAGCAGAGGAGGGGAAACAACAATTAAAAAGGGGTTTTCATGAGTTGAGGTAAGGATTGGGAAGAAACACTTTAAGGGCAAAATAGGCTCAAAACTTAAAAGATATAAAGAAAATTTTATTAACAGAATTAAAATAGGATAATGAGAACTAAAATAAACTTTTAGAACACTTTCTCCCCTCCTAGCCCTTTTTTTCCTTCCCACCGACAGCGCAGGAAGACAAAACATGGGGTTTTTAGTCTGTCACTTCTAAAAATCTTTCTTCAGTTAGCTTAGGGAGAGGAGTCTCTTTTGCTAAGCTGTGGGGTCCTTCCCATGGGAAACAGTTCCCTGTGAACTTCTCCAATGTGGTTCTAATTTTCACAAGTAGCAGTCCCTCCCAACCTGCTGCAACGTGAGTCCTTCCCACGGGCGAAATAGTTTCCTCAAACTACATGGCGTGGGTCATTTTAGTTCATGAGGTATAATCTTTTAAGGATGAGCTGTTCTAGCTTGGAAGCAAGGGTCTTCTTCTATCCTTGGAAGCAAGGGTCTTCTCTCTCTATTCAAGCTCCTTGCTAGATTACAACTTTTCAGCATCCACACACTCCAGTGTGAATATCTTTTTTTATGGCTGCGGGTCAGCTTCTACATTCCTCCCATGCACTTCATGAATTATAGGAAGAAACAGTTTGTTGTATTATAGCTTTCACCATGGCTTGCAGAAGAATCTCAGCTCCAACACTTGGAGCACCTCCTTCTCCCCCACCCTCCTTTGTACCGACCTTGGTGTCGCCACGTTGTTCTCCTCACATGTCTTCACCTTTCCTTTTTCTCTGACTCAGGAGAGAAATGGTGTCTGTAGGTTCATTTGTTCTCAAGTTTTATCAGTTGAAAAGTTTTTATAGAGTTCCGCAGCGCTGAAGGGTTGATTCCATCCAGGCTCCGCATCAGGGAATTGCTCACCATGCCTCTCGCTGCTGGTCACGCGGTCCCCACCTGCATTGCATGAGTCGTGCCAGTCTCTAGCTCCACTCAGTGCATCTCTTCATGTGTGACACTGAAAAGGAGAAGTTGCTGCTGCCGCTTCTGCGCTTCTGTTCTCAGCACGGCTGGCTAAAAAGAGCCCGGCTGCATGGATGCTCCTGGCCCTGGCCCCAGCCGCATGGTCTTGGCCACATGGCCGCTCGCAGAGCTGGGATGGCACCCCCCCGGCAGCATGACCCTGGTGGCTGTGCTGGGAAAGGGTCCAGTGGCTGCACCGGGACAGGGTCTGGCAGCCACGCCAGGAAGGGGCCTGGAGGCCCCCTCCCCACTCCTCAGAGAGGAGGAAGAAAGAGGAATTGTGTGCCTTTTTTCCTTCTTAAACACATCATCACAGAGGCGTTGCTAACTCTCGAATTGGGCCAGCCAATATGTCCATCGTCAGAGCCTTCAGGGATTGGCACTGCTGGACATTGTAGAAGTTTCAAGGAGCTTCTCTCTCAGAAGCAGCCTCCGTGGCTTCCTCCACCCTCACTAAAATCCAGATTGTGTTAAACTAACACAAAGTCCTACCCTGGCAACTTTGGGCACTAGTACATAAGCAATAATGTATGTCAGCAGTTTCTAAAAGAGGCTCTACACATGTGGGTGATTTGGGTTTGATTTTTTTTTGTGGACTAGAAGATATGAAAAACATTACCCTCAGTCAGCTATAGATTAATGCCCTATTTTCTGATTTCCCTTTTAAACAGTATCCTTATGGCATCAGCTATTGGGGTGTCAGTTATTGCTCCTAAAAACAAATGTCATTTTAAACTAAAATTCAAAACTAGTATTAATAAGAAAAAATCCCCAAATTGTATTGTCTAAATCTCTTGACTGGGAAAGAGTCACTGAAAGTTTTTGTCCTTCATTTAGATTTTACCTAGCTAGATAAGATAGCCTTTTTATTTTAAATGTAATTGTTTATATAAGCAAAAGTTTGGAAACTTGGCTATCATTTAATATTCTTCTGGGTAGATCTAGAGTGCATTTTTTCTCAGTAGGACAAATAAGCCAGCACAGATATGTGTGCTTTTATTTCCCAAGCTAGCAAGACAATCCAAACCAGCCACCCCCAGATTCCTCCCAAAGAAGGTAAAGCAAATTTACTCTGTAAAATAATATCAAAAAACTTTATTTGATATTATTACCACAAGTAGCAAAATGTTAGCAGTCCAGAATTAAAAGGTTACTTAATGTTTACTGCATGGTATACCTTTCTAAGGGTATAAAAGTAAGAGGGTGGTAGGTAATTCCAGCAGGCAATACCCCTCCCCACCCTCCAGCCCCTCTGAAATCCATTCCAGTGCTTAGAAGTCTGTTGTTTGATCTTGCAGGAGAGGGGGGAGGTGAAGGGTAATTGAAAGGGGACAGCTCTGCTTACCAAGAAGAAAATGTGAGTAAAACACAGACACAAATATGCTACTAAAATAGTAATCTGTGTCAGTAATGAGTACCAAAGATTCCTTTTACACAAGGTGTTGTGGAAGGTGAAAAGGAGCAAATATATACCATGCCTGTTGTGGCAGTTTGGACACAAATCCAGGAGGGAACACCCCAAAAAGGGTGTCTCTCTCTCTCTCTCTCTCCTTCCTGCCAGGCAAGCAGGCCCTGGCAGCCCCTCCCCCATGGGTTCAGGAAAATAATTTCTCGAATGAAAGTGAAAAAAATCTATTTATTTAACAAACAGAGTCCCCCGCAGGCACAGGGCAGAAAAGGATATTGAGAACCCTCCTAAAGGAGGAGGCTGATGGATTTTAGAGTTCTTTCTGTAGGTAAAACCTGCAGTCCTACGCTGGGCTGGCCCGGCCAGGCAGGGTCCCTTGGAGGGTCCCGCCGAGCAGGTCCTGGAGATGGTAGCTGGTCATGGATGAAAAGCAAGCCAAAAACAGTCCAAAAAGGAACAGAAGCCGCTGAGGCAGATCGCAGTCTCTTCTCCACTGAAAGCCGAAGAAGCTAGAGATAAAAACTCCTTTCTAACTTAACTGGCAGAAAATATGTAAACATTCTAACTGCAAGGTCAAGCTAGCCACTTTGAAGCTTTCCCTCGGCTTCTCTCTCCCCCTTTTTCAATTTAAAGGTACACTAGAGATCAAGCAGGCAATGAGGAATACAGTATTGTCATAGAATCACCTCAAGACACCTATATATAGAAAGAGTTATCTTTCATAACTCTGCCAAATACTTTTAGTGCAGGTATGATCGATGCTAACAAAAACACTATTTTCATGCCACTGCTTATATCTGTTCACCAAATTAAATTTAAATTATATTAGTAAGATGGCAAATGTCTTTGTGCTATTACTCCAGCCAGCATACCTGCTTCCCTACTCTAGTTATGCCAGAAAAGTTGAAGGGTAGAACAGAACTAGTGTAATTGCTATGATGGGGGTTTTTTCAGCTGCTTTACAACCTACATCATGCACAGATCAAAGGGTTTTAAGAAGAATATTGATTTCGACTTCATACATTTTGCAGATGCTGAAACAGAGGCAATGTGATTCTTCTCACACTGTGAAGCAGTCCACCAACAAGGCAGCAATGTTCACTGCATCAGTCCAGCACCCAAGTTCTGGGGTCACAAGAGCTCATGCTGTGGCATGGCTGACAAGGTGGAAACTGGCCCATCACTCAGGCCTTGAAAATGCCAGCACTGAACGATGGTTTTGCATTCAGCTTCCCAAAGCTACTGCTGTGCGTCAGACTGAAACACACATGCCAGCACATAGATGGGCCACCTGCCAGGATGAGTGGAACCGGAGAGCGGAGGCACAGAGTTTGAGCAATGGCTAAGCCAAGCACATTGTATTGGTCTGGCACGGCCTGCTTTTTGGTAGAAGGAGGGCCACAAAGATGGCTCCTGTGAGGGGCTACTGGAAGCTTCCACCATGCCCAGCAGAGCCAATCCCTGATGGCTCTGAAGATGGACATGCTGCTAGCCAAAGCTGGGCGCATGAGAGAGGCTGGTAATGCCTCTGTGATAACGTATTTGAGAAGAAAGTCAAAACGAAAACACTGGTTTTTGCTTCTAGTCAGAGAAGAGGCGGTGAGAACATGTGAGGGAAAACAGCATGGTGACACCAAGGTGAGTGGAGAAGGAGGGGGAGGAGGTGCTCCAGGCTCTGGAGCCGAGATTCCTCTGCAGGCCGTGGTGAAGACCATGGTGAAGCAGCTGTGCCCCTGCAGCCCGTGGGGATCCATGGGGAATGCAGAGATCTACCCACAGTCCATGGGAGAGGTGCTCATGCTGGAGCGGGTGGATGCCTGGAGGTGGCTGTGATCCAGTGGGAGACCCAGAGGAAAGAGGGGGCCCCTGCTTCCAGGCTGGAGCAGCCTGTCCTTGGAGGACTGCACCCCATGGAAAGAGAGACCCGCGGGCAGCAGTTTTGGGAGGACTGTGTGCCCGTGGGGGGAGTTCACATTGCAGCAGGTGCGGTTTGGCTGCTGCTCGTGAGAGTGGACCCATGCCAGACAAGCTCACAGAGAACTGTCTCCCGTGGGAGGGACCCCATGGTCTCACAGAGGATGGACTCCTCTCCCAGAGCAGCAGAAGAAAATCTTGGTGATGGACTGACCAAAATCCCCCTGCCCTGTCTCCCTGCCCTCTCGGTGGGAAGGAGGGAGGGGCTGGAGGGAAAAGGTGTTTTAAGGGCTTATTTTATTTCTCATCATCCTCCTCTGAGTCTGTTCGTAATAAATTCACTTTGCAACCTTAAGTAGAGCCTGTTTTGCCCTTGAAATGTTTCTCCAGGTCCTTATCTCACTCATGAAACCCTCGTGAACTTTTTTCTCTTCCCTCCTCTGCCCAGCTGTAGCAGGAGAGGGTGAGCACGAGACTCTCAGGGTGCCTGGCGTTGGGCCAGTGTCAAACCATGACACATATCCACAGCCAGAGCTAAAGAAGGAGCAAAGCAACAGCCCTCCAAATGAACACTTACCCAGGATAATCAGTACAACAATGAGCTGGCCTAGTGGTTATCAGAGCAAGTGATAAGTGTGACAGAAATGTAGTGAGAACATAGGACGTGGCCGGCCACTAAAGACCATGACTATCATGAAGTGTCAGATGTTAACAGATCAGTGTGCACATTTGCATATAGTCCAGACACACTTTCTGCTTCGTTTACAGAGGCAAAGAAAATGCACTTAAAGCAATGTGTTCCAAACTGCCTTAGGTCAACGTCAAGTATCACATACACAGCAACATTTCTGAGGGCAGTTGCTGAAACCACTTTGATAGTTCGTTGATCCACATGCAGACAATTCAAGTAAATCCATCAAAGTTTAGGCACTTGTCTGCTTTTCTGCTTAGTGGGTACCACCATACATGATTCAAAGGTCATTTATCACCCTCAGAGTAGCTGATTATTCCTCTGCTGTCATTATCCTGAAGGTATTTTGGTTAGCTTGACTGCATATTACTAGTCTACATATATGCTGATACTGAATTTTACTCTGGGCTTGACAATAAATATAAACTCTTGTCAATGGTGCCTGTTACACATATGTATCGAGTGTAATATGTTGACATATTCCACTAGCAACATTTACATATTCATTTCATCAAAGTGCATTGAATACATACTACTTAGACCCCTGAAAATGATAGGGAATCCAGCCAGAAGGTTCGATGTGTTGCTCATCAGCATCCTGAATTGTAGCATAGTTAACCGTGTCTTTACTTTCCTGAAGTTTTACATGTTGTACTTCTCTGGCATGAATTGTCACAGGCTATAGAGACATTTCAAAGACACGTTTACTATATTAGCTATTCATTTAACTCTACTCTAAAATCAGACTGCAGCATATAGTCATTCCACTTAAACATCCAACCCATGCATATGCCAGCGGACACATTCACTTACTTGTCTAAAATCTTGGCTAAATTTCAAACTTGTCAGAGGGGTACTGATCTTAGAGATAATCAGCTCATTGATCCAATTGGAATAACGCCACACACACACAAAAAAAAATGAAGGTTTCAAATTCATCTTGAGGCCATATAATTGCTAGATCTTATGTGGTTGTAACACATGGTAGAAAGTGAGTAAAGAACCAGGACTGCCTCTTTTGGCACGCACTGCAGTTAGAATGTTTTAGGCATAATATAATGTGAAACTGTGTCTCAGTTAAAAAGTCAATCAAGAGACAGCAATTTGTAGGAAATCTGGCTTCATTAGTTCATTAGCTGCTCACAGAATCCCTTGTTTACACTGAACACATATTGCAGGCATCAGAAGTATTTGCAGCAAATCATCTGTTTCTGAAAGCCGAGGATCTGCTGTGACTGCATCACCCTTCCCTTCCTCCAACATGTGCCCATAAATGCAAAAATGCAACTGCAGTCTTGTACATTTAGCTCCAAGTGATCCATAGAGAATATATCCACAGAACAAGCAAGAGAGCAAACAGAAAGGGAAAGGCTAGCAGGGATTATTATCACTCGTATCTACTATAGAGGGAATATATTGAGTTCTGAGTGCAATTTCTATGAATAGCAAAATTCAAATTAAATTGATTTCATTATTTATGTTTGTAAATCTCTAGCCATGGAAAATAAAGGAAATATCTAAGGAAATTATAACTATCTGGCTGTACAACTCATTCAGCTGTCTTTTCTCTTGATGAGACTGCTACAACCGGACTTTACATTTGAAAGTGGTAGAGAAAATTTAGAACCCAAAGAGGAATTTCAGTCCAGCAGCCTACTGCTGTGCTTTGTCTGCTGCTCCCTAAATGCAAATTGTATCATTTGTTTCAGAATAACAGATGTGTTAAATACTGAAAACTTTAAATGCAGAAAGGAGGGAAATCTAAACATATAATCTGTTTACCGTCATTAAAATTCTCTGCTATTTATGCTGACAGGATAGCTTGAAATACTCATTTTCATTAAGATTACCACCACGCCGTGGCAAAGGCAGAAACCATAGCTGAAATCAATGACCTGTTGTGATAGTCGCTCTATGAGCACATAAAAGAGTTAACTCAGAGTTACCATCTAATTAGAGAGAAGGTAGGAGAAGGTGATTTCATGTATATTTGTTTTTACTCTACATATAAACAGATGTTGCAGGTTCCTCAAAGAGATTGCTCATGTACTAACCATTGAGAGCTTTGACTTGCTGAGGTCTAAGTCCCATGTTGACTATAGGAATTTAGAACTTCCACCGAAATATGTGAGAAGGTCCATACCTTCGTGGGAGTTGGGGTCCAAAAATGTTTGTGGACTTTGTCTCCAAAGTCATATAGCAAGGCAAAGGGAACTATCTCTGGCATGCCTGAGAGGGATCTCAGATTACTACACTCTATGTCTAAGCCAACCTTCTCCTTTATAAATACCAATAATATTTGTAGCCTACAGCCTGTGTTGTTCATCCCCATGGAGCTAATTAAGGCAAAATCTGAGTTTTGCTACGTGGTGCTCAGAACTACCCATCAACTAATTCATTAATATTGTATAATCTCAGAACCTTTCAGACAGCAGCGTCAGTGTTTCAGGTATTCACAGATGCAAATTTTTTATATTTAATATTCAATATATTTTTATTAAGAGTGTACTAGGCTACATATCAGTACATACTTTGTATTGTTTAAAGCACGCATTTCACTGGAATCATGAGTTCCTCTTCTGCTCATGTGAGGACAAAGGGATTTTAAATCAATAGCTAGGTACAGCAGCAACAGTGATCTCTTAAGTCACCTCATTTTGAATCACTGGAGCTTGTAGGTCAGCAACGTGATTTGAATGATGAAACCAGAGATGGTTCAAGCTCATATATTCCTGAGCTTGTCAGCTCATCTAGTCATATATTTAACTTCATGAGTATGAAGATTTTTCTTACTACTACTATCCTGATACATTTTATGATTAATATTTTATGTTCTTTGCACTACTTTGTAGATCTGGTATCAGGTTGCCCAAGAGGACTTAAATCAGTCTCTTCCCAGAAGTTGTGGCTTGCATTGCTGACCGCTCTTTCAGAGCAAGGAAGGAGGGAGCTTTTCTTGGCCCTCCCTCCCTGAAGAACTCGTCCTTCAGCCACTTCCCTCATGCAGAAGCTCACTGTATTACGTAATGTATCTATGGTCATGTCAAAGGTTAAGTATGCTGAAGTACAGGCTTCAATTTGCAAGATGTGGCTGGCTGCATTCCCAGATTCAAGCCCTCAAAAGAGGCACCTACGATGCCTTCACACAGAAGAGGTGGTTTCCTTAGTAACTGTGACCAGCAAAAGAAAATGTGCCTGACAGGAAAGAGTATGCTGGGCTTCTGAGAAAGACAACCATCTCCCACAGCTGAAACATTCTCTCTCTGTGGTCTAGGGAGTGTAGGGTAGGGATATGCTTATAAATCTCTTTGTGTCCCTGATTCTGTCTCTCTCTCTCTCTCTCTCTCTCTCTCTGGATATGGATATTTAGACATCAAACTGATAAGCTCAAGACCCTTTCAATATATGAATCTTCTGCATGTTTCAATTATAAACATGGGTCCTTGGGAAGGAGCAGAAACAAAGGAGTCTCATTTATTCTCAGCTAGTTGTTCCTTTTCTGAAGCCACTTGACAATTAAATGGAAGCCACTTGAATTAAGAAATTTGCAGCACTGCTTCCTCTTAAGCAAATGCAATCAATCTCTCCACAGCTCTTTAGTTAAAAGAAGTCAGTGTTTAATGCAAACTGCCTTTGTCTTTGCATTTTGTGCATAAATTTCTGGTTAATAGAAAAGGTTAAGTACCTTTCACTAGAATTTAATTAAATCACTCTGCCCAACTCTTACAGTGTATCAATATTAAATTATAGTCTGTGTCCATTGTTTTGTCTCTTCCTGTTTATATTGAACAATAGCATCCAAACACCACTCTGATTCAAAAAACCCTCACCAAAGTAATGTTTAAATACATCCGTCTGACAAGTAGACACAAAAGACAGAAATTTAGAGAAAGCCCAGTCAAAAACTGTCTTTGCATTTATTTCTCATCCAAGATCTAAGTCCTTTCATACATTCTATAGACAAGAGTTTTGTAGTGAAGAACAAACTCTAGGGAGTAAATGGGACCATTTACCATCATGATGAACAGCTCACTGTCTCATTTTGATCCTGTAAATTGTAAGACTAGGAGAGACGTGTTTCCTAGTTTGTTAGAAACTATATTCCTGACTATATCTGAGACATCAAACAGTACTCTGTAAGATAAAGTACAGATATATTATACAGTACAGAGAATTTTTACACCTTTTCTTGATAATCAGATGAAAAAGATTAATTTGATGTAACTCCAAGTACTTGCTTTGGCAAAGCAAGACCACTTTCCCAGAATGCATTTATGTTTCTTTGAAAAGCATTTTAAAGTGTCTATAGCCAGTGACTTAGGCAATGAAATACTGTGCTTATGCCATGTAAAAATTTGGATGGTGCAAAGTCAAATTATGCTGTTGATGTACCAGTGCAGGAAGATTAAGCCATAAAACGAAATGACTAGAAATTAATACATGTCCCATAATGATGCACTACTGCAGGACTGAAAGAGATGTGTCAGAACCGTATATGAGACAAGACTCAAACTGGTGAACACTACATGGAATTCAGGAGGAAAGGTGTATTAAAAGTGATGTAAATGAAATGAGATTGTGATAACGATTTTGTAAATTAAAGCAATAAACAGTAACACCGAGGATCTATCCTTCCTGAGTAGATGATATTTGGTCTAGAATCTGTGGTCAAATGGAGATAAGGGTGGAACTGTCAATGTAAACAGTAGGAAGAACTGCATGAGGTTAAGAAACTGATATTGTGAAAATAGAGAAGTCAAGTAGTATCACTGTCGTAATAGTACAAAAAAAAATCCCAAACAATGAAGCTATTTTAAGTTTTTTTAAAAATAAATTAATTAAGCAGTATTTTTTAAAACAACCAGGCATCGTAAAATGAGCATGGATCCAGTGATCATGAACTGAACTCTCTTTGTCTTAAATAAATAATGAAAAATATTAATTGTACCTATAATTCAATTTACTTTATTGGGAAAAACACACTGAGAAATTAAAGAGACCAAAAAGTTCAAGGATTTAAACTTCAGGTTTCAAATAGAAACTACAAACATTTTTCTGGAAGCTGCCTAAAAATATGAAAAGCTATTCAAGGAGGAGCTGAATATAGGATTAATAACTACCATGCAAAAAGCAGGCAAAAATACAGAGGAATTGCAAATAATTTTTTTTTCTAGAGGTTAAAAAGTATAGGAGAAAAGTATGATTCAGCAGAAGTTAGGCTGAGCTAAACCATGCTAAGAGTATTAAAGGTAATTACAAAGTGTCCATAATTTACATGAATTAAGAAAGTGGAAGGAAAGACAGGCCATTATGTAGTGACAATGAACATAAAGACAATATATGAATGACTGTAAGTGAACATTTTACTTCAGCTTTTAAACAAGTGCAATTCTGAACCTGGGGCACAAATAACACGGTTTGCAGGAATGTATGCCTCAGCACGGGAATTATCAAAGCTGATGCTGAAACAAAGCTCAGAAGTTTTGTGTGCTAAGATTGAGACAGATGGATATGAAAATAACATTTCTAGAATTCTTGAAAGAACTGATACATATTCCTGGAAATTTTGGGGAAATCAGTATTTTGATGACCCGTTTAATGGGGAAAGGGAAGCAACATTGTAAGATACATAGTACATGTTTGTAAGGCCTGCTCAAAGTATTAAACAACATAAACATACAACCTCAAAGTAACTAAAATAACTTCCCTAGTATTTAAGGTTTAAAGAAATTTTTGAAGAAAATTAGTATTTTTTGACATACAATGAAGAAGGATAGTCTAATAAAATAAGCAATCTTTAGATAAAATAAAGGATTTCATTTGAGCTTCATTAAGGTTCTAACACTTCACGGGAGAGAATCATCTTGTAACGCTGGATTATGAGACAAATAAGATTTATAAGGTAGGCAGAGACCTGGGTGAAGGGAGAAGCCACAGCAGTTGCTTCTGAAGGAAGTTGGTTAGAACTAAGTTTACCAACAAAGACATTAAGTTTTACCAGGAAGAAGGTGCTTCAAAGTCAATGCAGGCAGCAAAGGTGGTAGAATTTCTCTCTGAAAGACTTCAGCACACAATTCAGTCCTGTTCAGAGATCTTAATGTTTTTCCAGTGCCACAACCCCAAATTCATTAACAATTTTACTCTTCACCTATGTTCTAAAGTAAGAACTTGCTACTGTAATTAGTAGATGACAAAATGAAAAGAGGTTACCTTAGGAAGAGTGACAGAGGAAATAGGATGCACTTAATTATACCAAATGCTACATCACATTGTGGCTATAGGAATTTGTCAGATGGAGGTCAGCAGATAATAAGGTTTCAAGAACATAAATTCCAGAGTGGCTGTAATGTGGACAACAGAGAGGAAAATGCGACCTCAGCAGCTTGGCACAACTTAGACAAGGTATTTCCCAGTAGATTTAGACAAATATTTATATAAGTATACTAGACATTACTAAGACCTATCTATGTTTTGCATGCTTCTAATTGCTCATGTACCTGAGCATATATTTAGATTATTCAGAAAAAGGATACCTTTACAAGAGTGGATTGACTATTTTACAGGCCAGACCTAAAGGACGAGAAGGGTTTGATTGGTCTCTGTAGAGGCACCAAGTGATTAAACACAAGGAAGACAGAAGTTAAAAGACTATGTTGACACAAAAGAAATGATAGCAAACTGACTGAGAATGAGATATGTCTAGATAGCAAAGCAACCAAGCTGTACAACAGTTTCCCCATAGGATTGGAGTAGGTGGAAGGGGCAAGAAATAAAATAAATACCTTTTTAAAGTAGTGTTTAACCACATTATGGGAGTGATATCAGAGCAAGTAACAGGACTCTGAGCTAAGGACTCTGCCTCTATCTCTTTACAATTCTGTATTACTAAACAGTACATGCCTCTGATAAAAATTACATTTTACATAAGACAGATCTGCATGAAATTGCTACATAAAAACAGGGTGCATGAAGAAAAAGTCTTATGATGCTTGAAGTATCTCTTAATTCCTTGGGCCAGACAGTACTGTGATGGGTTCATGCTGACTGGATAGCAGGTACCCACCAACACTGCTCTGTCACACCCCTGCTCAGATGGGCAAGGGAGAGAACCTATAATAAAAGGCTCTTGGGTCAAGAGAAGGACAGGGAGAGATCAGTCACCAGTTACCATCACACGCAAAAGTCTCGACACTGAGAAATTAGTTTAATTTATTACCAATCAAATCAGAGCAGGATAAAGAGAAAGAAAAATAAGTCTCAAAAGCACTTTCCCCTCACCCCTCCTTCCTTTCTGGTCTCAATTTCACTCCCGATTTCTCTGTCTCCTACCCACAGCAACACAGGGAGACAGGAAATGTGGGCTGCAGTGAGTTCATCATACATTTTTTCTGCTGCTCCTTTCTCCTCAAGACGAGGACTCCTCACACTCTTTCCCTGCTTCAGCATTGAGTGTCTCCCATGGGAGACAGTTCTCCATTAACTTCTCCAGCGTAGGTTCTTCCCACGGGCTGCAGTTCTTCATGAAGTGTTCCAGCATGGAGTCCATTCCACAGGGTGCAGTCTTTCAGGAACAGGCTGTTCCAGCATGGGTCCCCGACAGGGTCACGAGTCCTACCAGCAAACCTGTTCCAGCATAGGCTCCTCTCTATAGGTCCTTCCAGGAGCCTGCTCCTGCATGAGCTTCTAGTGGGGTCACCACCTCCTTTTAGCACATCCACCTGCTTCAACATGGGGTTCTCCACAGGCTGCAGGTGGATCTGTGCTCCCCTGTGGACCTTCGTGGGCTGCAGGGGCACAGCGGCCTCACCATGGGCTGCACCACGGGCTGCAGGGGAATCTCAGCTCCAGTGCCTAGAGCACCTCCTCTCCTCCTTCTCCACTGACTTTGGTGTCTGCAGGGCTGCTCCCCTCACATATTCTCACTCCTCTCTCCAGCTGCAGCTGCTGTTGCACAGTTTTTTCCCCGCTTCTTAAATATGTTATCCCGGATGGGCTTGGCCATGGCCCGCTGTGTGTCTGTCTTAGAGTCAGATGGCATTGGCTCTGTCAGACATGTAGAAGCTTCTAGCATGTTCTCACACAAGTCATCCCTGTAGCACTCCCTTCCACCACTACCAAAACCCTGCCATACAAACCTAATAAAAGTACTCCCTGAAAAAGAGTGATTTTTGCAAGGTGACTCATTAATTTTCTGATAAAAATCACATATTTACTGATGATAAACTGGATTTCATTTAAGATCACTGGAAATGGAACACACATAATTTGTATCTTCATAACCACAGAAAATTAAGATTTTCAGTTTACCCTAGTGAGAGGAAATTTATATTAATTGAATGGAATATCTACAAGGAACAACTTGCTTTTTTTCTGCATAGCAGACCAGTACATAATACTTTGTACTACGCTGAGCCAAATGATGTGTAAATGACTAAGGCACAAGTACAAAACCATTCCTTGATAAAATTAAGAGATAGTTGTTCCAGGTGGAAGTTAATCATGCTTTTACTTAGTTGTGCTCATTTTAACATGTGTTTTCAATTTCCAGATACAGATTTATTTTCTGACTTTAAGAGCTGAATCTCCAAGCTTAGTCTCAGCTTTTTTAATCTAATCTAAACCTTCACATCTTCTTGTGACTAATGATTGTGCTCCTTGGGACACTGCATGTAACATTTAAGTTCTTTCTGTGGTTTTCTCTAAGATCTGTTACACATCAGTAAAATGTAGACACTAAAACTGGACTTTGTAGCTTGGTGTGTCTTGGAGCAACACTGTCTACAGAAGTTAAAGTCTTCTGCCTATTAATTCCCTGTGTATACCTCCCAGGATCATACTGTTTCACAGTGGGACCTGCTTCCTGCTACCATCCTCAAAGCACAGCCTTAGGACAATTTTGTTTACTGATGCAGGTTGCTTGTCTTACTTCTCACCTTTGTGGAGCCACAGATACCACTGCAAGGTCTTCTACACTGCTCTGCTGAATCACGTTCATAAGCACTGCACACCTCTCACTCAACAGGTCTACCTATCCTTCAGACTTAACATTGTCAATATGCACTTCACAAAATAATCAGAATGTTTCATCCAGAATTAAATGTAGTTGGTAAGGAAGACAATCAGATCTGCAGCCTCTTCTGGCACTGACAGTTTAACAGACAGTGTAAAACACAAACATTTGTGTAACAAATATCCCTTTAACAAACTGCATTACTGTTGTGGATAATTCCCCCCCTATTGAATATGCGGAGGAAAGGCGTAACAGTCATCATTTACTGCTTTAGTCTCCCAATAATCTGGCAGTGGTCCACTTTAAATACTTTCCTGAAAGCAGTTGTCAGCTTTTTCTCCTAATGAAGATTTCGGGCTAGAAATGATATATAGGTGGTATGTATCCATATGACGCTCATTTCTAGTCCACAGTGAACTTAAGTCACCTGTAACATTCTAAAGCTTTATTTTTTGTTGTTGCTCTACTTTCAATAGAAATAGATGGCAAATTCAACCTAAAATCAAAAATTCTCTGCCAAGATGTGCTGGTTTTAGTTGGGGTAGAGTTAATTTTTTTCACAGTGGCTAGTACAGGACTATGTTTTGGATTTGTACTCAACATGGGGTTGATAATACAGAGATGTTTTTGTTTTTGCTGAGCTGGGCTTACACAGAGCCAAGACCTTTTCTGCTTCTTGTACATCCACGCTGACAAGGAATTTGGGGGTGATTGGGAGGCTGGGAGGAGACAAAGCCAGGACAGGTGACCCAAACTGACCAAAGGGATATTCCAGACCATATGACATCATACTCAATATGCAAAATGGGGAGGAAAAAGGAGGAAGGGGGATGTTTGGAGTGATGGTGTTTGTCTTCCCAAATAACCACTATGTGTGATGGAACCCTGCTCTCCTGGAGATGGCTGAACACCTGCTTGCCTATGGGAAGGCAGTGAATTAATTCCTTGGTTTGCTTTGCTTGTGTGCGTCACTTTTGCTTTCCCTACTAAACTGTCTTTATCTCAACCCACAAATTTTCTGCCTTTTACCATTCCTATTCTCTCCCTGATCCTGTTGCTGGTTTGGGAGTGAGCAAGAAGCTGCATGAGTCTTGGTTGCTGGCTGGAATTAAACCACAACATAAGGGTATTTCTGTATTCTTAATTTGATAGGGCAAGTTCCTAAGACAGTTAATTAGAAGTTCAGCAAACCGAGGTTTGACATAAACTATCTCATTAGGCAAAAAGTGTAGCTGGGGTTACCCACATTTTTCACCAAGGCATATCACAGGATACCTCAGATTGAAAGGGATCTCCAGAGATCATCCAGTCCATCCCTGCTGCTAAAGCAGTTTCACCTAAAGCAAGTTGCACAGGATCACATCCAGACAGGTTTTGAATGTCTGCAGAAACAGAGACTCCACAACCTCTCTGGACAGCCTGAGCCAGTGCTCTGTTACCCTCACGGCAAAAAAGTATTTCCTCATATTCAGATGCAACTTCCTCTATTTCAATTTTTGCCCCTTACCCCTTGTCCTGTCCCTGGGCACCACTGAAAATAGTTTTACCCCACCCTCTTGACAGACCCCTTTAAGATATTTGTGTGCATTGCGATTCCCTCTCAGTCCTCTCTTGTCCAGGCAGGTCAATCCTCATCCTGCACTGGTGCATGAGGTTATTTCTTCCCAGGTGCAGAACTCTACACCTGCCTTCTTTGAACTTCATTCTGTTCCTCTCCACCCAATTCTCCAACCTGTCCAGGTCTCGCTGAATGGCAGCACAGCGTTGATACATTCAGGTGTATCAACCACTTTTCCTAGTTTTTTATCATCAGCAAATTCACTAAGTGTAAGCTTTGTTCCTTCATCCATGTCACTGATGAATTAAGTTGAAGAAGACTGGACCCAGTACGAACTCCTGTGTAACAAAACTAGCTGCATGCCTCCAGCTACACCCTGTGCTGCTGATTTTGACCCTCTGGGATGTACTGTTTAGCCAGCTCTCAATCCACTTCACTATCCATTTATCTAATCCTCACTTCCTGAGCTTAATTATGAGGATGTTATGGAAGACAACATCAAAAGCCTTGTTGAATTCAAGGTATAGTGCTCTCTTTTCATCTATCCAGTCATTCCATCACAGAAGGCTATCAGGCTGGTCAGCCATTATTTTCCCTTGATTAATCCATGTTGGCAACTCCTGATAATCTTTTCCTGCATGTGCTTGCAGATGACATCCAAGATGAACAATTCCATCACCTTTTCAGGGACTGAGGTAAGGCTGACTGGCCTGGGTCTTCCTTATTCCACTTTCTGAAGGCTGAAGTGACTTTGGGTTTCCTCCAGTCCTCAGGCAACTCTCCTGTTCTCTGTGATCATTCGAAGGTGGAGAGTGTTTTCGGAATAACATCTACCAGGTCCCTCAGCACTCATTGCGGGTGTCAATTTTGCCTAAATTATCTCTAACCCGTGTTCTTCTCACACAGAAAAATCCTGTATTTTATAGATTATGTGTGACATTGGAGGTATGTGTGCCAACAGGCACTGGGAAGTACAAGGCTATCAAAACTAATGTCTTTCCAGATATTTGAAAGTGTGTATGAATAGATGTAGGAAAAAAGCATTATGATATTCATGCTGAATAACATTTAGAAATGAAATGTCATAACCCCTTGAGCGTGGCCTTACTCTTTTAATTTGAATGCATAACAATTGGTTCTTCTAGAATGACTTCTCGGGTGCCAAGGAAACCTATGTTAAAAGGCAGTTAGAAAGTATCTTCTGTCCTGATGTAACCAACCAGTTAAACTATTAATGCAATCTATGAGATGCAATTTTAATCAACAAAGTGTAAGTACTTTATAATGAAAATTAAAACATTAAATTTCAAGCTATTCTTGAAGAATGTCAAGTTGTATAGGATCCTAATCCTTCATATAGAACAGTGGCATTTTAAAAATAATTTTCAACTTTATTTTCCATCACCTGTTGACACTAACAGTGTTTAGTTGCTTGAATGAAGATATTTCTTCCATATACAAATGAACTTTTTAAAAAAGGAAGCTGATTCAAGATGATAAAAAATGCCAAAAGACAGCACACTTTCTGAGTTCAAGGTTCAAGTCACTCAAATTGTCAGGGCTAGAGCCAAAGATAAGAAAAATCTGCAAAACACTGTGATAATTTCAGGAAAAAATATGCAGATTGCAGACTATCACCAACAATAAAACTATTTTCTTCTTAGTGCTTTAAAAAAAAAGATCTTAAATTGAAAGAAGTAAAAGCAGAAGTGAGCAGCAGAAGTCAAATTTATGTGTGGAAAATTAAGAGATGAATATTGAAGTAGTTTGAATCCACTAATATTTTATTTACTTTGACTTGCATTAGAAATCAAAGGTCTTCCAAAATAGTGAAATGACCTTTCTCTCTTCAGCTTAGCATGGAAAGGCATCAAATTCTGTAATTAACTTTTAACAAGATTTGAGTTTCATATGATCAGTACCAGTTGTATTACTGCAAATTAAATACAAATATTATCTTGCTTCTCAAGGAATCATGAGGAGGTGCATATCATGTGTCCTACAGGATATCGACTCCTGAAATTTTATTCCTCCTCACCAAGTCAAATGCAGTGAGGTTTGTCAGGTCTTCTGCTTTGAGGTGGAAGTTGCCTATGATGCTAGCACGTCTGGCAACAGAGGGTGGAATTTGGTAGGCTGAGGATTCTCTTGAAAGGCTGAGCTTTTTGGGATTGTTCAGCCTGGAAAAGAGAAGACTTCAGGAGTGACCTAAGTGTGGTCTTCCAGTACCCGAAGGCAGCCTACAAGAAAGGTGGAAAGAAATTTTTACAGGGCCATGTGCAAGTCATGTCCTTACAGAACAAGCAGTAATGGTTTAGATTAGCTGTTAGGAAGAAATTCTTTGCTGTGAAAGTGGTGAGCACAGGAACAGATTGTCCAGAAAAGTTATGCCTGTCCCATCCCTGGATTTTTTCAAGACCAGGTTGGATGGGGCTCTGAGCAACCTGGTCTAGCAGAAGGCGTCCCTGCCCCAGGCAGGGGGGTTGGAACTAGGTGATCTTTAAAGTCTCTTTCAAGCCATTCTATGATTCTATGATTTTGCTATTTAATAGAATGCAAAAAACGAGCCCTTAGCCCCAAAATCCAACTTGCTGTATTTCCTTGAGAACCTCTTTTTTTTTCATTTTCGTGAGGAGCAATATGTATGAGCCTTTCCTTGATAAGCATCTAAATTCATCTATAAGCATATCTACATCCTTGGAAAATCTTCACTGCAATTCCATCTACACACAGATTTTTGAATGTCCAAACAACACTTCCCTTGATGCCCTCAGCATAACATTAGAGAGGTGATTATCTACAATTAATGGACTGGCCACAAGATGAAGACATAAATGAGTACACCATAGTCTATAATTGTACATTGTCTGTGCCAATGCAAACACAAATTTATACTTTCAAACACAAGTCCTTATGGGAAGGTTAGGACTTACAGCTCAAAGATCCATCCGTGCTTCTTGCATATATAATTACCTTAATCAGTTATCCATCCTTGAGTATAATCATGTTTATTTTGTTTATCATGTCCCTGGATTTGTCGCTGAAGAAATGATGAGATCAAGAAGCCCTTCTTCAAAGACAAAATCATGCCTTGTTTCATCATAAAATGCACACAGTATCTGTGGTGTATTCAATCAATACAAATCATCTAAAAGCAGGAAGCAGGAACAAACTAAAAATTTTGTTCTGAAAAATGATCATAAAACATTATTTGGGCTGCAGCCAGTCTGACATAAGGACTCCTCCTTACATTTGTGGGTTTTTTGGCATAAAGAGTTTCTGTTGTTCTTCCTAATCAGGGATGACCTTCAAAGGTACAGCTGCTGATATATCCTGTCATGATACCTTTGCATCAACTACACACAGCATAGCTAATTTAAGATACAGCATTTGTAAAAGCCTTTGATTTGGTCCTTATCATCCCCTTCATATATATTTGACTTTACTTGCTTCACCACTCTTCCACATTTAGAAACTGTGTTCTTGTCTGAATAAATAAGTCTGCTAAGAGCATCTATTAAGTACTGGTATCCCCAGGGTCTGAAGCACTTTTTTTTTTCCTTTCCATTTTTTGCCTGGTGAATCTGAGCTATAAAGCATATAGTGGAGAGGAGAAGGGTTGCCTTAGTAACGAGGCAGACCCAATCAGCTGCACAGGCTCCCTTGAGACAATCTAATTTGTGCAGCAGAAAGGGGCTAGGACAGGTGGCTAAATTAATGTGCCAGACAGCTTAAAATATTACACACACACACGCACACGAATGCATACACAAAATCTCTCTGTGTACTTATACGTGAATGCAATTATCTTCCACGTTTTGCAAAATAAACAGCATCTGGGTAGCTCAGCCCTGCGAAACCCCCGAAGTAGTGGAGATGCCGCAACAGCGGAGGAGGCGAGGCAGGGTGGGAGGGAGCAGAGCTCCTTCCCTGCAGTCCTGCCGGATCTGCAGCCACTCCGGGGAGGAGGAAAGGACTCCTCCCAGCAAGCACAGACTGGAACAGGGGTGTGAATACGTGCCGTCCCCTCCTTACTGGGGCTTATGACCTCCCTCTTGGTGATAGCGTGATCTGTTGTGTCGCTCTCCTGATTCCACAGAGTGCTGGAGCTCTCTCTTCCTGACACTTTCTGTACCATTTCACAAGACTTTCTCTCTCCATGCCCTCGACGCTAATTTAAAGTGAACTTCCACCTTTTCCCCACAGTTTTTAAATACAACACATTCGAAAACGTTTCATATTCTCCTCAGTCCCTGCTGTGTGAGGATTCAGCCACAGCGTGAGAATTTGGATCAGTTTGGATGCACATCACACACTAGCTTCTAGCTCTTACAAACACAATCTCAAATAATTTGTTTCTGCAGCATGTCCAGATTGAATTTAGCCATGCACAGAGAAAAACAGGAATTCTGAGCCCACTCTTTGACATCTGCAGTACACATGAAAGTGGCATATGCACAGGAGTGTCCGGCAACAGACTGGGCTTCAGAAACACTGCATTATTACAGTGAAGGATCACTCCTAATTTCTTTATAATGGGAATAATGTATTCCCATATAGCTAATTATGAGACATCTGACAAAAATCACTAGTAGAGATACAGCTATTTTATTGTTTCTCTACTATAGTCCCTCAGCCAGAAATTCTGTGGGAACTACCCTCTCACGCCAGACACATGTATAACCCTACATGACATTGTAAGCTCAACTCAGTCAGGAGTTCTCCTCTTTTTTGCCTGCATCTTGAGCAGATGAAATTTTTTGCTGGCACATAACAAAACATTTTAATACCAGGCTATATGACTCCTTTACACAGTGAGGCACTTTTCATCCACCTACATCAGACTAAAAGTGAAGAGCTCTGAATACTAGGTTAAAACAGGCTATAAGGAGAACTGAGGCATGAGATAAAATGATATGTTCAAGTCCCATGGGGAAGAAAATCAGAGTGAAAATACTGACATACAAACCATAACAGATAAAGCCATAAAAGGCTTGAAAGTGTCATGGAATTTGTTTTTCTTTTTCTGAGTATGTTTGGTGTGTAGAGGGTGGGCCTTACAAGATTACTGATATACTATTTTTTTTCCCCATGATTTGCAACAACTATAAGAATAGCTGTTTATACTGCACTGACAAGCTATCTCAGTGAGGTGTGGAGAGTTACATAAGATTTGGCTAGAAATCAGAAACCAGATTGTGTGACAGTCATGTAATGAAATGGAAATCCCAAGTGAAACCAGGACCAATTTTTGGTTGGTTTTTTTCCAGTATCAAAGTAAAGATATATTGGATAGATCCGTGTCTAAAGGATACATCCAGGAAAATTTAGAAAACTCATCCTGGAGCAAGGGTCTCCTGAGGCTCATATTAATGCCCTTGTTGCTGCCTCTTACATGTTGCTGATACACACACTTTGTACTTTTCATCCTTTTTCACTATTAACAAGAAAGAGCCATGGAGGCCTTTCCTGGCAGGATCATTAGTTAACTTGCTCAGAAAAACACTCCATAGGTTGATAGGAAGTGGAAATTCTTCCAAAGTACAGATTGTAGGAGTTACTCTCACTACAGTTTTTGGAAAAAGTGTTAATGAGGTGCTCATTTATATCTAAAAGACTGGCTAGTTAAGTATTTTGCTAGCAATGTTGGGCAAAATCTGAGACCTTGATGACACAAAAAGTGTTTTCCAAGGATGTTGAGGTACATATCTGATTAGGCAAAGTCTTTTTGAAATAAATGTCAAGTGCACATCACAATGTAACACCAGGCATGTAAGAAAGAAACTAGTACCAGTCAAAGACAAGAAAAAAATCTGGTAGCTAATGAAAATCATGGTATATTTGAAAATTATGCATTTACAAAAAAATTAACACCAATTATTTAAAATATGTATAATTAAAAGATACATATCCATACCCCCTCAAAATCTGTGACTACACCACCAACCCTTACCACCAAACTCAATGTGATCAGCCTACACTTAAAGACACTGAAACAAAGCAAGAAGGTCTTTCCTAACGTTTTAAATGCCTTGGCCTGACCTAGACTATTTTGTCCACAGACTTGTTGGACAGTCCAGGGATTCATTTAGTAGTGTCCCATGCCTCACTAACTTTTAGAGCACCAACATATGTGAAAGTCATTCTCATAATGTCCTGCTGTATCTCCAGATGAATATCTATCAATTAACAACAGAAGGTGCATCACACCATATTCATACAAAGAGCAGAAATCTAACAGTTTAAATTACAAAGATTTCTCTGTCAAGGTTGAACACCCAAGTAAACAGAGCCTCAGGAGAGATTTATGTCACCTAACCTAGACCTTTAAGTGTCAGCGCATCGCTAACTCTCCTTCTATTGTAGTCAGTGACAGAAAAGAAGAACTTATTAGACATAACTCATTTAATTAAAAGGTAGATTGCTGAAGTTCAGATGAAAGATTAATAGGTCCTAGAAATATCCTTTTTTTCTGCATTGCCTGAAAAAAATGTAGATAACTTCTTAAGATGGATACAGCTACTGTGTAAATATTTAATATTTGTTGAGATCAAATTCCATCTTCCATGTGCCTGTTTGATCTCTCAGGGAAGAGGATCTTAGGACCTACCCTGACCAAACAGTTTCTAGCTGGCACTGGATTAACATAAGTTTCAGAGATGCTTCCCACCCCCATCCTACATCTGGCATCTGAGAATTTGACCAAGCATAATTTAAATGCATGCTGTGCAAGAGGGGAGGGAAGTAGAAAACATTCCGAGTAAAAACAAAACACATCAGTTTTGCGATGAGTGTCTCTGTGTTTATCATTTTCTGCAAAGCTGTTCAGAGATCAGACTCCTAACACGGTCAAGACGAGCTCAGTTGACTAAACTTATGCAGTGATAGGGAAAAATAAGAACTACTCAATTGGAAAACAGAAGTCTGGAGTATTACATGAGAGCTACCTTTCTACCATTGTGAAGAAAATTGTCACCATAAAGAAATACATTATGGTCATTTCTGTCTCTTCTCACAGCACTGATTTAAAGCCCCCAGCTGAGAAGGCAGCTGTGAAGAACAAGTAACTGGTGAGCACGGCAGGAGCCCTCTATTCTAATGCTGCTCAAAGAAATTAATGCTTTCTTTCTGCTGTCCTTATCCCTGCCAGTTATGTGCGTTTTTCATTGGTAGGTGCAGAAAGACTGGATTTGTTTGGCCTTGCAGAAGTGAAAGCCAAGGTGTCCTATTTGTTCATATGTTTGCAGATAATATTCAGGATGAGACAATAGCTAGATTTTAGCTGCCCAGTCTTCTGAAGAGACTTTATAAGGTCCTGTGCTAGCGAGAGTGGACAATGGAACAAAAACTCAGCATTTATTGCATTCCTGCTGGTGCTAGTCACTATATCAAGGTTGCAAAATATTTTCCATGCTACATCCATGTTTCCAAATGGCCAGTTTATGGGAACATGACTATTAAGAAAATGCAATTTTGAGTACACAAGCTAGTGTCTGACTTATGTAAAATAAGTTGTGTACTTAAAATGCTAGCATAAAGATTCTTTAAGAACATATGATTAATTAACAGATAAGTATAAAATGGAACTGTATTGTTTAAACTAAGTTCTTACCTAATCCTCTGATGAAATCAGTCCCTATGGGAAGCACTCAAATGGCATTAGAAAACAGAATGATATGATCAAATGAAATTTGCACTGCTGATGGTTTCAAGGTAGGCAGAAACAAGTATGATATCAGAGTACTAGTGCTGATACGTAAATAATTCTCCCTGAGATTATATGATTTATTAAGCTTGGAAAATAAACATTAATGGACAGAGATCATTAACTTGTCCTCTTAAAACAATAAAAGACTAGTAATAAAATAATAAAAAAACTAGTATATTTTCCTTTATCCAAGTAAACTGACCAAAATCTGCAAAAGATGCAGAAAAAGAGTAATGTTTCAATAATTCTATCCCATATTAGGGTAAGTGGGAAGAAAAATGAGATGTCAAATGGGTAAAAAATGCAAAAGAGTAAGGAATGGGGAGGATCATAAATACAAACTATTACTGCCTTATTAAATTCCACTTTATTAATGCTGAAATTTACTCAAGGGAAAAACCCTAACCTAAGAAGTTGTCACTGTTTAGATATCCATAACAAGCCAATCCAGCACGTTACAGCTCCTCCCCTGACACATTCAAATAAGATCATTCTTGAGTCAAGTCAGAATTTTGCTGCAGCTAATCTCTTTTTATTTCCTTTTTTACTCCAAAAGGTGATTTTTTTGGTCAGTCATCACCACAGTTTGGTGTGCGAGTTTCATCTCTGTACCCAAAATTCAGCTATGTCAGATCTTAGCGTACACCCCTGTACTGAGACTCAGATAAACTACTCACTCAATACTGTCAATACTAACTGCAGTGGCAGTCCAGTAAAATTAATCAAAAACTACATAATTAATGTGGGATCAGAGCCTAGTAGGGAAAGAAATGCCAGCCACAGGACAGAAGGTGTAATACAGCAATGTTTCCCTCTTTCCATCTCAAATCTGAAGTTAGATCCCTTTTAATCCTCTCAGTTCATGTTGATATAGTAAGAGATGAGAATAAAAAGCAATTCAGCTTCTGCACGCTGAAAACATTGCCAATTCTTTCTGCCAAATGAGCACTGAATCGGATTGTTGCTTCCTTCCTAAGATTTCTTTTCAACAAGGTAAAAAATTCCACAATTTCCAGTAACATGATGTCCCAACTACAACAATCATTCCTTTTTTTAAAAAATTTTATTTCATCCACACCTTAGCCAAACACAGTTCTACAACAATCATTCCTTTTTTAAAAAAATTTTATTTCATCCACACCTTAGCCAAACACAGTTTCTACTCTTATGTTTACTAAATAGAAACAAACTTTAGACAGTTGCTATTTTTGCTTGCTGTGTAGGACAGATTGACTTTATGCCTTTTGAAAGGTGCTAGAAGCATTTGTGCAAGAGGACATTATAACACTATTTGCCATCAAATGCTCACTGCAGTCCTGCTCAAATACAAAATACTACACTCACATATCAGAATATAGAGACCACTCAAGAATGGGAAAATCAGTGGAGCAGGCAATATACAAAACAGAAGTTCCTGAGAACTGAAAATCTGTGTTCCCATGATGCATACAACTGGCAGAAAGAGGAAGAATAATTGGAGGGAAAGACAGAAAGACTTCTGGCCCAAGTGGTAATGATAGAGTCAAGTTCATTAGTAATCAGTGACTCTGTAGCACGACAAGTGATGTAATTCAATGTGTTATGAACAAAAACCACAAAATCTTAAGGACACTTTCATTTCCATATCATTGTGATTTAAAAGATTTTACATCTTTTGTGCCCTGAAAATGTCTGTTATAATAATTAGATAGGACAGCACTGGATGAGATAATTACTCCAGTCACTGGCTGCAAGATTTGATTGATGCTGTGAGCCTGACGAAATGTGTCATAAGTCATAATTTTGAAAGTTGGTGGGTGTATTTTTTTGTATCCTTAATGTTTTTAACCAAGGCATGGTCAGCGATCAACACCACAGAGTTCTGCTTAAATTTACCTGGTTTTCAGTCTTACTACAGTTTTGGAGGGCAACCAGGTTTGAAAAATGTGCCCTTATTTAGGCACACTGAGAATCACCAAGCCTCACGGTCCCCAAATTATCCAACTTTATGCAAGCAAAGGGCAAGTAGGAGGGAGTCCTGGAGTTCAAACTTCAGCCTTACCAGTCTTGGTTTGAGCATAAAGAGAAGTGTCATTTAGTTATTGATCCCTCCCAAAAAGCTGAGCTGGAAAATACATGCCAACAAAAGAGAGAAGGCGAGACTGTGTCTTCAAGTCTGATGTTAGCCGAAATGGATTATGCTCTAGAACACAGAAGATTTTGTTATTATGTCTAATATACAGAATATCTTTACATCTAATAAGACCTGTTAGATAAGAAAGGCTGCTACACCATGATTACATTAGTGGTTTTTTTATGTGGGTATTCTTATGTGATCTTCTCAGAAGACTCAGTTAAAAAAAAAAAAAGACTGAATTGGGCCCAGTATTTTTCTGTGTACTTTTTTGTTGGTATTCACACCTTTTTCTTACATTTCTTTGTGTGATGGAAATTAGCTTTTCTGAAGCACTGAATATACTTCTACCTGGCTGGATGGTTTAGGGATTTTTTTTTTAAAGGAAAAAGTGATACTTATAAAATAAAAGCCTATTCACAGCACAGTGTTGGAAGGAGTGAGTTACTAAAATGCACAGCACTTGATAAAATGGGTAACTTTTATTCCTCTCAGGTCCCAATTCCATAAAGCACCTTACAAAGTGACAAAAAAAATGGAGGCGGGAAATGAAGGCTAGTAATTTTGCTAGTAAGACCTTAGCCAATTTGTATATATAGAAGTGACAAATTATTTTAACCAAAACAGATGAGGATTTCCAGACTATTTTGTGTTTTATCTACAACATCAACACTACAAGTAGCTACTCATTAAGGCTGTCAAATATCTACAAACAGAACTGAACATCAAATCTATGATTTTGACTTTAGTGAAGACTTTGACATTGTTTTCCACAGCATTCTCCTGGCAAAACTAACTTCCTGTGGTTTGTATGTCTCTAGTATTCATAAATATAAAAACTGCATAAAAAAATGGCTGGATGGCTGGGCCAAGAGAGTGGTGGTGAATGGAATATCAGCAATAGTGTGGCCAGCAAGACCAGGGCAGTGATCATCTCCCTGCGCTCGACACTGGTGAGGCCGCACATTGAATCATGTGTTCAGTTCTGGGCTCCTTGCTGGAAAAAGGGGCACTGGAGTTCTTCCAAAGAAAGGCAGTGAAACTGGTGAAGGACAAAACAAGTCTTATGAGGAGCAGCAGCTTTTTTCCCTACCCTTGACCCACCCCAACCTCCTTAGATAAAAGCACTTCCTAAACCTTGCAAAGCAGAACTTGGTTGGGTGTCGCTTGAGGTTTTGCTTACTATGGGTCACGTTTCTAATGAGAAGGAAAAGAGAGAAGCAAAGATGTATAAAGTACACCTCAGCTTCCTCAATGATCAGAGGCAGAAGCTGGCCAGCAAAGGGAACCCTGAACAAGCACCAAAGAAGGCTTGCCTTCAAGCCACGTACACAAACTGCAACCGCGCTGCCAAGTGGGTAGCAGCAGCTCAGGCAGCTGTAGTCAAGATCTGAGAAGAATGAACAAGCTTTGCTCACTCTCGGACTTTACTGACTCTTGGAAATAATCACATCAATGTAGAGCTAAAATACATGGACAACGTGAAGTACAGCCATAGAGTTTGGCTGTGTGAGTTAGACACTCTGTGTGCTTTGCTACTGCCACGGAGGGCAAAAACGAGATTGTCACCTTCAGTTATCCCCAACAACCCCAGCATGACAAGAGGACATCTCTGGACAGTAATGTGGATGTCAAGAAATGATGTTGCCAGATTTTTAATGGACAACCAGAAGTTAATCTCTGTCACTGGGACAGGGCAATGTAAATAGCTGTAGATTGGCAGTATGAAAGCAGGAGGAAAATACTGTAGCCCTCAGAAGCTGGAGAGAAGAAGTTGCAACTGGTACTCACAAAGGTTCCCAGTAAATACTCTGAGTCCTCATATTCAAATATCCAAAGATGGATGATGGCTACCCTGAACAAAGGAAAAATTGTGCTGGAAAATCTCAAAAGGATATAAAACAGCTTCTCAGTTCATCATGTAATTTCTCCCATCCAATTGATGGCAATATTATGACAATAATTGCATGTCTGTTTGACAACCATACACTGCCAGTCTCTTTAATGGACCTCTGTGTTTTCAAAATATCCCTAAATGACACAGTTTTTAATGAGCTACACAGCTGCAGGCTGGATACTAATTTACGATAGAAACAGTGCTATCACACTCTTCTTTCCTCTTGGTAGTGTTGTAACATGAGCTTGAGGTAAGCACTTAAAAATAATGATAATTTCAAAATGTTTTTGGCTGATATCGGGTGGGGTTTTTTTGTCCCATGAAATCCTGACTTCTACTTATGTTCAGTTTTGCTGGTAAATGAGCAGAATTGTAGTTATGAACAGGGATTTTATTTTTCTTTTCAGATCTGATATGTACCTTTACAGATAGCACAAATAAATGTGCATGAGACCAGCGTTATTAAAGACAGGATCTGTTTGCATTAAAGACATTACTTTTGAAGACACTGTTGTCTAACCCTTCCTTATTTTGATACTTGTGGATACAAAACGATTTAATCAAAACCATGAAAACCCTGAATGTTTGTATTCAGATTACTAATAAGATCAAAATGGTTCTCATTATCTCAGTCATGTTAAGATCTTACTCAAGGATGAGAGGCTGTAAAATACTCCTGCACTTCTAGAACTTCTGTTGTTCCATTTCTTTCACTGCTGGCAACCTATGAAAGCAATTTTAGGAAACCAGGGGACAGAAAATGTTCATAAGTCTTCTCTAGCCATTTTGAAGAGGAATGACGACATAGTGTACCAAAGTACACAGCTTAAATATTTTGAGTTTAGGAGTATTGCCTCTTTCTAATTTATTAAAAAAAAAAAATCAAAAAAACCCCAACAACCCGAAATTCATTCTAGACAGAGCATTCTTTCATAGCATCACTAAAAATAAGCCTTTGATATGTAATGCTTATGACTTCACTACCACAAAAATTAAAATCTAGCTTGTGATGCACAACAGCAACAATTTTAATTCTCATTACACATAGAACTGCAGAAGTCCTGACATAGTTTTTCATGAAGTTGTATTTTAACGCACAGTCAAAAATTAACCTAGCCCTTCTAACTCTCCAGCTATTAAACACTTCACCAGGCATAGGACACTGAATACCATGTAACAAATTTTCACAAATCTCACCATTTCAGCTATAATATATTCCAGTCTATTAAGCATTCTTATGCTGAAGGTTCTTGGTGTCTGCCAGTAAGATTATCCTTGATTTGTGGGCAATTGGAAACTTTTCGAAAACAAAATGTCATGTTGCCTAACTGGGAGAAGTAATTAAGCCTTCCTTGAAAAGAGGAGAGATGGAACAAAAGAATCCATTGTTCAGTCACTGGACCACATGGGAAGGTCTGAAAAAATGCTAATTAACCCAGAGAAAATAGATGCTTCATTGGTTCACAGATTGATTGAGATGAATTTTGGAGCCTGACGAAACCAGAAAGTTTATGTCCTCCTCAGCTATAAACTGATCTGGATTAGGTGTTTACCTCTCCTGCTCACAGCCCTGGGCCATCTCCATGCACTTTGAGGTTATTGCCTCTCCTGCATAAGTATTTTTCTGAATGCTCTTTAGCCCAAATTCATTCAAATGAGATGGATTAAGAGGCATCAAATCAAATGTCTGGAGAATGCTTTGATGAAAAGCAGAGGGTAATAATAGTTAACTCAGGTTAGCAGCAGCCAAGTAAATTTGACTTCATGCAAGTATTGATGGAAAACCAGAGGGTTACCAGCAGCTGGGGGAGGTATAGGCAGAGATCCTGTGATCTTGGACAGACTGAAAAACAAGTCTGGACTTCTTAGCAAGGAAACTGTTCAAGAGAGCCAAAACTGTGAGCATTCCCTATGAAAAGACAAAATAAATAAACTTATCTCACTAACATACTCAACTTCCCCTAAGAAAGCAACTTAGCAAGGTCCTCCTTGTTTCCCCTCAATTGCCTAATAACTCAACCTAAAAAGCAACAACTAAGTTAAACTTCAGCTAGAGAAGTTCTTATTTTGTTCTTGAGAAATATATTTTGATTTCTGGAAGTGCATAGTTTACATTCTTCTTCATGTGAGCTCACCTTTCAAAATGCTTGGAAAATACCTGTACTTAAATATTTTGTAGAATATTTGCCTAATGTTTTCCAAAAAAAAGTGTGCCTAAAAATATTCTACAAGCTTTTACTGATAACACAGAGATTTAACACCTTGTTTTAGCTTGAGTTACAGCCATCTTCAAAGTAAACATAGCAAATGTTAACAGCCTACAATGGCTTGGAGCAGGAAGCAAAAAAATATCTACTAAGAATTGCGAAAGGAAGCACAAAGGCAGAAATGTTACTGAAACATATTGTTTTGTTGGAGTATGTTTGGTTGGTTGGTTGGGTTTTTTTTGGATTTCTTTTGTTTTGGGGTTTTTTTTTGAGGATATTTAACACTGCCAGCTTACAAATCAATAGAAGGCAGAAGGAAGATAAGTAGCTCAAAAAAGACAATTAAATGGTATGGATTTCAAAGTGTACCTTATAGAAGTAGACCTACACATTTTCTGTCATTGGAAGGGACTACAAAAGAAACAACAAGAATATCAAAAATGCTGCCTAAAAATCTGATTAATGAAAAAAGAGAAACTACTGTAAAGTTGAGAAATTAATGGCTATATATTTCACTTCACAGATCCACTTTTGCAAAATTTAAGCATTAAAAAAACCTTTTCAAGTTGTGCAACTCTTTAAAAAGTAATTGAGGATTCTGGAATTTGCTTATCACTAAAGTTGAGTGTTAAAGAGCTGAGATTGTAAATACTTACTATTTTATTACTGACAGTTATGCTGAGCATTGTTTCAAAGTTGATAAAACAAGATCTGCTTCAGCAGAAGAGGAATTTTATGTGTAAGTGGTGCACATTTGGAAAGCATTTTTCAGTTTCGTTTGCCTCTCTTTTTCTTCAATGAATGTTAATTTCCAAGATAAAGGCTCGATACTTTCCAAAAGAAGGGTGTGGATTTATTCTTGTCAATATTTTTAGCATGCATTTCATCACAGAAATGTTGCTTCCTAGTAATTTTAACAGAGAATTTTTAGTTTAGCGGCAACCTTTTATGAAATGCCTCGTAATACCAGACATTACAGCACAGGCATTCAGATAAATATAAATGGAAATTCCTTTTAGTTAAACTGATACCGCAGTTTTAGCAATCATGCCTTCTCATTTGCCTCTGGGCTTGCCCTTCCCAGTCTAAAGATCTCTGTGTTCCTATTTTAGTTTGAATTCCTCTACTCAAAATTAGCATGTGTCCTTTGAGCCTAAGAATATGGTAGCTTTTTATTCCAAATGTGACTATCTCAGCAGAGGCAGGAATGATTTATGAAAGGCCAGATCTCTTTCTTTCACAAAGGTCAATGTCAGAAATCTGATTGACCTCAATAGAAGGTCAGTAGAAAAATGCCATAGAATTTGAAGTCCAAAGGGATCGTTTTCAAGCAGTCTTGCCAAACTTTATTTCACCAGCAACTCTTGTATAAGTGCACAGGCATGTGGAGATAGGTAGCAAATATTTTAAAATAATGATAATACAGTGGCCAGTTAAAAGATAGCTACATCTTTTAAATGACACACCTGTTAAAAATATTTGCTTATTATCTCTAAATTAGCAATCAGAGGCATTGTGGGATCTAGTTCAACACTGTTAAATACATTGCCCTGATGAACTCCTTTTATGTACTGTGATTGAGTACATGTAGGCAACTCCCTGTAACTCAGCAGCAAAAAGGAAAAGCTGGAAGCAGAATAAACATGTAGGAGCCCTAAATGATACTTCAGGCATGCTTAAGACAGCAACCAGTAATCACAAATCCTTTGTAAATAAGAGACCACCTATAGGCAGCTAAATGACAAGCACACATATGGATAAGGATGGCTGTTGCTATTTTATCTTCCTTTTATTTAAAATCAATGTGACTTTCAAAATTTCTTTGAATATAGAAACCCCACCAGTAACCATATGTTTCAATGTGTTGAGCAGCCTAGATCAGTGACCGTCTTCACAAGATTATTTACTAAATATATATTCCAATTAAATTTGGAGATACTGATAAGCACTCCATACCCAGCCTTTCATTGTGAAGTATTACATGAAAATCCAGCATGATTTTCCTCCATTTTAGTGAGCTCAATATTGGACTTTAGCTATCTTCTCTATCACTATTACCCAAATTAAAGGTTGTTAATTTTTTTCCCTTTGTGAAATAAAAAAAAAATTTAAAAAATCCTTTTATTTAAGGAAAAAGTGTGGTTTTTTGGGTTTTTTCAAAGTTCGCAAGGAAGTTCTGTAATGTAAGATCAGCATGGTGTCATGGTTTCCTATGTCATCCTTGACTTACCTCTTCCTTGCTTCCTTCTTTCTTTAAGGTTCAAATCAACTAGAATTTAGAAAAAGGATAGAAATTGAGACCAAGCCAATTTGTGGCTACAAGCCAGTAAAATCACCAAATTCATCAACTAGATTTTTGTTTTGTCTTGTCTTGTTTTGTACTTCAGTGGTTTTATTTGATTTTTTTCAAAGACTTTTTTTTACAGACTTGATGGGAGCTTTGGGTGAAACTTTTAATTGCAATTAGGAAATGTTGTAAACAATGTTTATTTTTAAAGTCTTATCCACAGCTGGCTAGGGAATAGTTCTGTTTGCTGTTTCTGAAAAAAGCAGATAGAGAGAGATACAAAACCTTTCATAGCAACTGCTAAGAGAAAATAAAAACCTGATTTCAATCCATTATGTAAAAAAAACCCGAACAAACAACAAAAAAACCCCATGTTTTTGTATTCTGCAAAATAAAATTCAAAATTTTCAGTTTAAGCAAAATAAATTGCTTTCAACAACAGGAATTTTAGTTCGTTGATTTTCCAATAAAAGCACTCCATAGGAAAAACACATTAGTCTAGGTAAAACAAGCAACAATACCCAACTGCCACTTCAGTGAAAAGTAGAGATTTTCTGTGTATGAGCCAGTTGATCTGTCTTCATTCTTGTACTTCCTGTCTCCATTAAAAAACAATGACGTTAAGCGACATAAACACATTTCCCTCATGAACCTGTTACACACAAGATGAGTTATTTGCCAGTATGACCTATAGGTATTTTTGTTCAATTGGCTGAACTTGAAAATTTAACTCAGTTCTGGGATTGCTGCTATTTCGTCTAAAATTTCAACCTGAATTCAGATTCTCTGGACAAAATACTGCCTTCTGCTAGGCAAACAAGAAGATTATGTCAAGCACAGTGTACAGCTGAGACATGAACGATGAAGTTTTTATTAAAAACTGTGGCTCAAATATTCTGTCTAATTTTTGGAATAAGTTCTGAGTGCTGACAGCATTTGAACCATATCTCTTCCAGAGTATGCAACAGACTTGCTAAAGCTACAGCTGTGACAGATTCCTTGGTTGAATCCCAAGGAGCAAAGCAGCCAACAGACATGACTCCCAGACCTTGGGCAAGTCTCAGTACCATCTCCTTACAAATGAAAAAAAAAATCATAAAAAGGACAGGTCTAGTAGTCTTCTCAGTTTTAGCTCCTCTTTTTTTGCCTTTGAGAAATAAAAGCAAGAGTCATGCATTAGTTTGAGACCATGCATTGCTGGCTCTAGGAAACACTTTAGCCCAAAAATTTTGGAATTAGCTGGAGGAAAGGGGAATTTTGGAAAGCTACTAGGATGATAAGGAAAATAACAGCTGACAATCTCAGCCTAGCTTGAATCTCTCTCACATATGGTGGTTTGGCATCAGTGCTGCCACGGTCAAGTGCCAGGTGAAGGGAGCATTAAATGGTCATGGCAGTCTCTGTCAAGCAGCAGGCAAGAAGAGGTAGGAAAGCAAAAGCTGTCTGAAATAAAAGGTAGATCAGTCAGAAGACAAGGAAGGAGATAATATATTGCATAAAGATGGATAAAAATAAGGAATGAAATAACATGGATGGAAAGGAACTGAACAAAAAACTTAAGACAGTGAAAGAGACAAAAATATTTAAGAAATAAACCTAAAGGACAAGGAAGATGAAACGAGGACAAAGAAAAAATAACAAAGAGCTCCACATTTGTGATGATGACCACCAATTTGAATATATCTGTCCCTACTGAGTATGATCAAATGAAACAAAATTAAGTCATTTTTCTGTTTTGCAACTAGGGGTTGGAAATATAAAAATAGCCTTAGAAATTAAGCCTTTAAGAACACTTTCTTCATAAAATTTGATAGGCAACTGAACTACAGTGGATAAATATGTTAATAAAAAGAAAGCACAGGCAGCTAAAAAATTTCTGAATCTGAAAAATTAAAAGCAAGGGTAATTTAAATCAGAAGTTAGTTTTATATATTTGCATGTTTTTTTCTGTCATTAATTATTAAAAAAAAGGCCAATGAGAAATACATCTTCAATTTCAGCATGTATGTGTTTTTAAGAGAAAAAACACCTCTGTTTAGCTGCAGATCAGTGTTGGAGCAACTCAGTAAGCTAAATATTGTGCATATGCTGAGATCTGCCCTTTTTGGTCATGAACAACAGCATGTAATCCACTAATAAATATTAATATTTTAATATTTTTCTTTATATAGATAAGTATACAAACCTTAAGGCCATAGAGAAGGACAGTAGGCAATTCCATACAGAAATTCCTTTATTCATTCTTTGAATTAAGAAAATCTATTGGTTCAATATGCAGAATAAATGTTTCTCTGTCCTTGAAACTTACACAGGAAAGTGTAAATTCATGCATATGTGCTGTAAGTATACTCGTATTAATACAAAATTTCTCAGCCATATTGTTTTCAAAGTACAAGTCCAAACTATGAATTAATGATTTTTTTTTTAAAGCTCATGTGAGTTAAATGTTAGAACTATCAACTGAGCAAGGCTATTTTTCATATTTTTAATAACAAGATATGTAGCTAGCAGTTTATTTGTTAGAAGCTACACACTTAGGTCCAAAACCTCCGCCTCCTCTTGCACATATATATTTCTTCCAAGGCCTCAATCACTCTCCAAGAAACCCTTCAAATAAGGAAGTATAATTGCCCGAAACAAAGGATCAAATCAGGTCTAGCACTATTTTTCTATGATATTTTCCAATCCATGCACTTGGGGTCCAAGGATGACTGAATAAAACCACAGAACATGAAAGCTGAAGATGCTAGACAGCAACATGTTTCTGGTGTTTTAAATGGTTCCCTTAAAAAGAAAAAAAAATCTACCATTAAAAAACCCACATAAACAAGCAAACAAAAAAAAAACCAAACTTCAAAAATATCCAGTGGTCTACAACTCACAAGAGGTAGAAAGTGACTGACTTCTCAGGGGTATTTGCAATGTTGTTATCAGAAACATGAATGTATTTTTGTGACTTGGCAAATTTTTTACATGTATCTATCTGCATATTTTTTTTCCTGGCTCAATTCTCCTTCCTCCCACCTTGCCTGCTACCTGAAAAGCTCTTCCCAAAAGTACTCGCAGTCCCCTCCACAGGCAGAGTAATCACAGTTCCTTCTAAACAGGTTCCCTCCCCTCTCTGCCACCAAACTTTTATAAAGGAAATACTGTTAATATAGAAACTGCAAAGAACAGCATACGAAACCAGATTTTATCTATATACTAGTAGAAAGTGTAGGAATTGGTGTTTCACTAACTCCCCAGATACAAGTATGTCTTCTGTCCAGAGGTACCCATAGATGTCTTTACTTTCATTCACCATGGGATAATATCTATGAAGGAAGACCTATGATTGGAGGTAAGAACATGTTTGACAGAGAAGAGTAAGAACAACCCAACATACTAATTTATCAGCCCAGGGAAGGAAGCTTTGAGCTTTATTTGAAGATGATCAATAGCGTTTTCCTGTGAAAAATGAAATAACTGTTGTCATTACAGGTCTAAAAATATGTAATAATTCCACATGCTGCTCTATAGGTTCGGCATTATATACCAGAAAGATAGTATGTATTTTTGCAAGAGATGGAACAGGAGCAGCATACTTGAGTTGCCTATATATATACATACTTTACTAGAGTGGGTATCTGTGAAAGTTAGAAAGAGTTTCCAGATTTTGCCTCTGAACTGATACCTTTCCTAACCACTAAAAAGGGCCTGCAAAATTTTAACAGGGAGGAGAAGAGCAGATGACCTATACTCTGCCTGTGTGCTGAGGGATTCCTGTCTTCTGAAGCATCTAATGCTGGTAGCTGTCTAAAATGGGCCATTCATGTATATCTGGTCCAGTATGGAAACTCCTAAGCACAGAAATAGAAATAAATATTTATAGATGCGTGCGGTTTTAAAGGAAGAAGAAGCAAGCAGTTCAGTAGCCTACAGAATGGAGATTATTCACAGGCAAATAGGCTATATATGAATGGAGAACAAGAAGGATTAGGAAAAGAAAGAAGAGAAAAAATGAACTGACTGTAGAGTGATACAGAGCGTTGATTATCTATATACATAGTCTCCAGAACAGACAACCCTTTCAAATTTTCATGAGATGAATTCACATTTTTTCAAAGTAAAATGAGAGTTACTGCAGAGTTCATGCTTTTGATCTGTAGAAGTATCCAAAATATGCTTCAGAGCACACAGTAGTCTAGTGAAAATAACGTTACACTGCTTTCTTCAGTATAATTTTCTTAAATATTTTACTGTTTGCTTTAAATGCTGGACAAGGTAAAAGCTGTAACAGACACAATTATTTCAGTGAAATAACTAAGAGTGCCAGCTATCAGAGTTGCCCAAAAAGTCCATCACAGGACTAGAAAGCTGAATTCACAGAGATCTTTGCATCAAAGCACACATTTTAATTTTCTTCAGGTAAAACCCTATGACACATTTCAGAATTCTTCTACATAAAAGGAATTAATGGCTTTCCTTTAATGGAAAGTATTGATTTCTTGAAAAGTACAGATTACAGGTACTGAAAAAATGGCTTGATCAGGAACTTTATCATGACCAAAAAGTGGAACATATTTCAGCCAATGGTCCCACCCTGTTGTGACATGGGGTGTCATTGAAAATATGTAGTAACTACTTCAGATTACACAGGTATGCCTCTTGGGTTTAGAGGATTGATCTTGTATAGACTCATCTCACTTGTAAGCAGGGAGAATAAAAAGACCTAAAGGTTTGTAGGACAGGGAAAACTAGTAATCGGAATATTTTAGGATCTTTAGTTTTATGGAAATATTAATTCAGAGAGCACGTCACAGTTTTCAGTCTTTCCCAATTAGGCCTGGTTTGTAATATGGACATGTGGATAAACCAACAAGGACTATGTGTTTTAACAAAACGTGATGCTCTCGGGGTGTCTCAGACGTCGCTGCCATGCATCATGTCTACCTCTGGGTTCACCACACGAACAGAGATAGGGCCCAGATCTTCTTGACCAGAAGGTACAACACCCATTAACCTCTGCATTTATTTAATGGCCATGGGCATGTCATTATGTCATGCTAACCCCATCCACTCGTCAGCTTATTACCTGACTAATCGCTGGGGCGAAAAAGTGATCTCATAAGGGGTTTTGTCAGGTTTTTTTATTGGAGGATATCTTCAGTTTGGGGGGTTTATTGTACAGATATCTGGGTAAATGGGCTGGCAAGCATATATGGTGCGTCTTTGAAATTAATGCAAATTCACCTCTGTAATTCATAGGACTATATTTCCAACTGATGAACTGTTACAGAACCATCAGCTATTTTTACTCCTACCTGTGTTCATCTTATTTATCTTCTTAATAGACCCATCTCGTTACACTGTTCTCAAAACTGAAAATTATGTGTGCACTACATTTAGACACTTGTGTGGCTCAGAGAGCAAATAGCTAAACTGAAATTGAGGAAACTGCTGAAAACCATGCATTGAAAACTGTAAAGAAAGAATTTCTAAAATCTATTCTCTGATCAAACAGGCAGGAAAACACAGGACATCACACAACTTTCTACTGCAGATTACTCCACAGACAAAGATGTGGAATCAGTGTTGAGCATTTTAAGTACTTTTCTGGGAAAACATTCATAAGGCTCTTGGAACATAAGATTACTCTTGACAATTCAATAGCTAATGTCAGAGCCAGTATTTTATTCATTAATAAAATAACGTGTAAAATTATCATATATTTACTTCCATTTTTGAATTGGCAGAATAATAAACTTCTGTTCCTAAATGAATGCACAGTGGTGTTAAAAGATGCCCTGATATTTAAAGAAAATAAAATGGGCCCAGACTCAAATAACTCCCAAAAGGTGACTATTTTAAATTCAGTCCTGAACCTCTATTTTAAATAGCTATAGCTATAATGTACTGAGAGTAGATTGAGAGTGTTATTCAGAAAAAACAGTGAGAGGAGAAACATGAAGAAGAATAAGAAAAAGCTATCATGTTTCATATCAAATCTAAGTAATCATATGCCTGAATTTGTAATGATTGGCGAGCTCAGTAACATGCACACAGAACAGTAATAAAATTAATGTTTTGTTTCCTCATCTGATATCCTGATCCTTCTGAAGCAGAAGCCAGCCTGCTACGATGTCACTTAGGATTGCATAGCTGTGAAGGGACCCCAAGTTTGCCAGTACCCTGAGGTGGGTCTGTCAGCACCTATTTCTCAGAGCAAGTGCCCCCAGAGCCATGCCATTCTATGCAAGCTCTAGAGCCAGATTGCATCACAACATGAACAAGAATAAACTTTTTAAAACAGAGAAAGCTGAGAATGAGGCAGATTATAAATAAAAATGTTTTATAAACAACTCCCCCCCATCCACTGTGTCCTTGGAGTGAGATCCTTTGGCTCTAGGCCTGATCCTAGTTCAATAACTCAGTTGCTTTTTGGGTGAGACTGAGATTTGCACACACTGAAGTTTGCACATTCCCCCCTTGGGTCTGTTAGGGGAAAAAAAATCTCATGACCCCTGGGGCCTAGCTTCTTCTGCTCCCTATTTTTCCCAGCTGTCTTCCTCTCTCTGCTCTGCTGCAGGCTCCTGGTTCTTTGTTGTCTTTCTTTGCCTGCTCTACTTCACTTTCAGCAAAGGTGCCCCTCAGCTATGCACATTTGCTTGCTTTGAAGGGTTAGTCGCTCCTTTCCTCAAAAAGGCTCCATGCAATCCAGCAAGAAGCCATCTGGAAAAACTCTCAATCTCCTTCCCAGCAATTAACCATAGTTTTTGGGTAGAAAGAAGCATTCTTTAACAAAATAAAAAGTAAAGATACCAAATTAGCAGCATCCACCATGAACCTTATTGAGATCTTCCATCACCTGAGTGACCCCTTTGAATCTGCGTTACCTGTGCCAAAGTCCTGAACATGTAACTTTAGCCAGTGGCAGAGACACTTGTTCTGCACTTTGTTCTCTCCAATCCACCTTGTCCAGTGCATCTGGCAGATACCACAGCTTTCTTCATGCCCTCACTCTAGCAGTGGTGTTCTTGCTGACCATATATTTAAACTGCTGCCACAGAGCTCAAGGGGGTCTTTTTGGACAACAGCAACTCAGTACATGAAATTCAACAAGAACGTCCCCAGTACAATAATGAAAGGTAGACCAAGATTATCACCCTAGATGTTTGTTTTGGCAGGCACTTCTCAATTTGATCTTTGCTTCACATTTTGAGTTTGTATTTTGCTCCTCTTTCATTTCAGCAAGAAGCACCAACTTTTTCTCAAGTTTTAGTAAAAAACTATCAGTATGTGCACATCGAAGTGCCCCTACGCTGATGATGCTATGTCCCTTCAGAATATCTCTAGAACTGCTTTTTATTCATTGAGTAATTCACTTACAGATCTTACTTGTCAATACCTGTGCAGAAATATATCAGGCTTTTGAAGAGCAGACACATAACTCACATTGACAATCAGGGCACTTTTGAATCTCATGAAATTGTTATCAAATGGAACAGTACATGCAACATTGGGAGCAGAGGAAGGAGTGTTACAAATGCAAAGGCAAATGCATGGAGTGCATTTTTCAGATGAGTTAAGAATTGTTGTCTTGCTGTATCCACCTAGCTCTCCAGCAATCTTTAAACACAGGCACAACTCACAGACTGTCTCCTGCAGCAAGCACTGAGAATCCCAAGCAGCCATTTTGGTCTCCTCTCTGAAGCATTTACTGAAATGTCACATATTTTTAATGAGAAAAAGACCAATTTTCAGTACCAGGTGGTCTGTAATATTCTGTGTTCTGTACTCACCTTTCTTTTCCACCATGGCTTCATATTATGTTATATTTTATTAATGTCAAAAATGTAATTATTGAACTAGTCTGTTTAGAAAAACATATTTTTTAAAAAATGGTTAATCCTGCTTATCTGCATGTGCTGACTGTAAATTAAGCAACTAAAGCTATGCATTTCTGTCATAATGCAGAATAATTCTCTCCCATAAATAAAGGCAATGATGCAGTAATGTTCAGAAGACTAAAGCAACACAGAGGTTAAAATGTCTGCAATACCAGCCTTTGTTTAAGTACACCCAAGAAAGGAAATCAATATTCCTCAGGAGAGCATTTTGTTGGTACAGCTGCTGTTGCTAACATTGGCTCAGTGTCATGTTCTCATTAATACAGTCTAATGGCAACCCTAAGATTGAGAATGTGCAGACAGACATAATGAATTTATACAAAAAACACAAAAAATGTACAAATTCTAATTGCTTTGACCTGATTGGCTACTTTATATCTTAAAAGGATCATGTTTATAAATTAGAGTTTAATGATATTTATGAATCACGAAATTAAGTCCTTCCTTGTAGCAATCATTAACGTGAAAGCAATTGCTGCTGCAGTTTGCCCTTTAAGAGCTTCAGCACAAAAAGACTGGCATGCTGGAGAGCAGTTTTGCATTTTAGAGCAAATCGTTACTATTGCAAGGAAAATGCTAGTGTTTAGTTATACAAGCATAATTGCTAGTATTAAAATAACCCTTTGAAGCCTATGTCTCTCAGAGGAAGAGACGTCTCTCAATGTGCATTGTGTTGTGCCATTCTGTGAAAGGAAACATCCCTTTGTATCAAGCGTTATCAGTCCTCCTCACTCTCTCTCTCTCAAGATGCACAGTGCCCTGAATGTCATTTGTCATTCAGCCATTAGTTTCTCTGGCTGCACTCTGGAAGCCTGAGAGGAGCAGGCAAGAAACATGAAAAAACTACTGGGGATTTAAAAAAAAAAATATGATGCCATAGGGAACATTAACAGAAAAAGATTAAAAAAAAAATGAAGACAGAAACAACATCCAGGGAGCACAGAGCTGACAGCCTCAAAATGATTACAGATCAAACAGAGGTTACAAATCTGAGAGAAAAACCTGTGGCAGAAATTTGACATCTCCCTCCGAAGAATGGATACATCTTGAATTAATAAAAACCAAACCAAAACAAAAAACCAACAAACACCCAAACATTGTAAGGAGCCCAGATAACTAATTACAATCTTGCAATGAGTGGTACAAGCATCAAGCATGCATGCAAGCATGATGTGCAAGCTGTACATGCTACAATCCTTCCTGCCCCATCCTTCCTTAGTTCTCAGTGTCTGAAAGAGCCTGTGCTCTGTGCGATGTAGCACGGGACACTTTTTGCCTCCAGTGGCCTCTGAGTCCTGTTTGTCCGGAGTCTTGTACATCCTATAGCTCAAAGTATAGGGGTAGTACATCAGGTTCTACTGTCATTTGTGCAAATTTTCTCCATTGCTATAGAATGAGTAAATCTCTACTCAGTAAAGATTTCAATTAAAGCACAAAATTGTACCTTACTAAAAGTCCCAAACTGCATCATGACTATGCCTGTCAATAGCCAGACACAAGTACAAAGTCTGTGAAGTAATTGTCTCCACTCTCTTGACTAAAATGGTGTTTTTAGTGCCTGATACTCCTCCAGCAGTTATTTGACTTTCATAAAAATTTGTTTAGGGAAATACTGCTTCAAGAATTAGCCAATTTTTTAATTAGAAAAGCTGAAATAAGGATGTCTGAGAGTGCACAAGTTGGGCAACCTAAATTTAGGTGCTTGGGCACATATACTACTGGTGATTGGGCTGCAATACAGCATGTGAGGCTCATGCAGGTGCTCAACAGGCCTGCTTAGGTCTCGGAAAGGAAAATGTGTGACATCATCAGCTGAATTTACAGGTGGAATTTAAGCATCACAGTATCATTTCATATCACCTGACATGTCAACATCCTGCCTCCAACACAAGGCTTCACAGCATCTTATACCCATGCACTCACTCCCCCTATAAAAAGAGGGAACTAAAACTCCAAAAGGAAGATACAGAAAGGCAGCACACTGAGCACACAGCCAACAGGAGTCATTAAGGACGCGTGTATGTCATACATTCCACTGCTTTCTACAAAACAGACATTTTATTTTGAAATGTTGAAAAGTATCTCTGGGTTTCACAGCCCTAGGTGCAAAGACCTTCCCTTTACAACGGAAAGTAAAAGTGATCAGGTCTTTTACTGGATGACTGAAAAAAGCTATTTCCCTTGTGCTCACACTTCTCATAGGGCAACTTGTTGCTCGAATAATACACACCGAAGACACTTCGCTTCGAAGAAGTATCCTTTGCAAAGAATTAGAAATTGATGTTTAAATCACACGTCAGTGTACACACACACTCCTCCATTATTTATTTACTCCTGAACTAACGATGCTATGAAAAGCCTGGTGTTTCAGCTGATGAGACCAGGCACAACCATATCAGAAAGCACTTTATTTTAATATATGGAAGGTTCCAGCTTTCTGTATGCTTACTGTGAGCACAGCAGTAGTCACATGTCATTTATGTGGAAAGAAAATAGATAATTATTGTCTTGAGCTGAACAATGGTCAAGCTGGGTGAAATCAGAAAACCAACAAACAAAAACCTCCTGACATTAGAACAAATGGTATTTGACCATCTTATCACGCAAAAGGGAGCTGGCCAGATGCTCTATTTTACTGTGTATCTGTCAGGGCACAGCAAGAGACAGGATTGTGGGGAGCCAGGGTTGGGCACAGCTGGGCAGGTCCACAGCTATGAGCCAGGTGCAAGGGCAAGCCAGAAAGCACCGTGAAGGCTGGAGCCTGGTTTGGTGGAGCCCACAACCAGTGCTATGGGGCAATGGAGACCAGCCCTGCTGGAGCTTCTCTGGGGCAGGGGTTGATGGCCCTGGGGGGCTGGCATGGAGTCCTGGGCTGTGGGAAGTGTGGCAAGCCCCAAAGAGTGGGCAGGGATGGTCAGAGTTGGTGGTGCCCTAAGGGCTATGACAGTAACTTTCTTTTGTGAGGATTTCTGAGAAGACTTAAGAAATGTGCTTTTGCAAACAGGGAAGAGCAGTCTTCACATCCTGACAGAGCTTAGGCATGTGGCTCAGGAAGGGCTCACCAGCTGGGCAGAGACTCAGTCAAGCCATTCCTTGTAGAGTCGCACAAAGCCCAGCCTGTAGATCTCAGCTGGTTCTGGGTTCAACTGGCTCTTAAACAGAGTCCTGAGAAGGACTTGTTTCTGTCTTCTGGGGTCGAGGGAGCAGCTGAGGTCTAGCTCAGAGATCAGAATGTCCATGGGCCTGCCACTTCTGGATGCCCACGTGAAAGACTTGAGGACCTGGCTCTTAGTAATTGCACCTGCAAAAAGCACCGACAGAAACTGGGATGAGTACAAATTAGGTGCCAATATGATTCAAATTGCTCCATTAAAACTGTGTCATAGGTATTTTTCAGGTTGGCAGCTGAAATTAAGGGACTTTTGGAACTGAATTTCTCTTGGTCATATATATTTAATGCATTTTAAAATATCCAAGACAAGAATCACAAGTCCAGACAAGCATATCTTGGTTCTTTTACTGTAATGTGGATGTCTTGGATACCATTGCATTTCTCCGAATGCCTGTGTTTAGCAAACAGAACCAAGCCCTTAATATCCTCTCTAGTTTAGGAAGCCATGTGTAAAATGGAGGCGGCAAATTATTACAGATGCTTCTTATAAAAATTCATATTTCTGAAACTTTCAGATAGTTCAGTGTTTAAGATAACAAACACTTTTAAAGGATCTAATAATTTCTTCTGCAGTGTTTAACACAGAGTAACAGATCCAATAGAGAGAAAAACTATTGAAGAATTACCCATTCAACCTCTGGGTCATACGTAATATTGTGCCACTGACATATTCTATTTCCTCCTTGGGTCTTGTGCAGTCTTATTCTAAGTCAAGTTTTACCTATTATGTTTATGATTTCACATTTCATAGAATTTTGTTTGAGGATTTTTTCTGCCATAATTTTTTAACTCAAAAAGTAATAATATGGAGTTTAAATTCACCTAAAAGTGCTTCAAATAACATCTTCAAAGGGTTGCAAAATAACTTTTTTTCTCACTTTTGCTAAGTGACAGACTACGAGAAAGCCAGGTATTTACAACAGTTCAGGTATAATAGATTAATGAGACTCATACAGGCTTGAGTGGAAAAAAAATAAAAAGCTTACACTCTGGGGCAGTGACTTGGTCCAGTTCTTTCCCCTGATTTAGATGAAAATTCAGTGATTCATTACTTATGCACTCCAAGAAGAGACTGGGTGGAAGAGCTAGTCTGAACGCACACAGATTGCTACCACTACTTCATCAAACAGTAGGGCAAAAGGTTTCGATGCAGAAAAATAATGCTTTTGTGACTAGGATTTTTTGAGTGAGTTCTACTTAGTTAGAAAGAGTACTTTGGCCTGGCTGTTTCCCCTGAAAAATGATTAGTGTGCTCAGTTGCTTTCAGTCCTTTCCATTTCATTGCAGTGTAGCTGGAGACAGACCACCTGCAGAGACACTAATCCAATCTAGGCAAATGTTACAAAGCAGAGTGACAGAATTGTGGCTGAATTATGCCTCTTAAAAGACAGAGCCCTATCAAGAGTGCTGAGGAAATTTACAAACTGAATGCAATGAGCTGGCCAGAGGCAGCCAGGCTAGGCAACTCAGGTTGCTGCCAGAAGTGCCTGAGGGATTAGGCTGAAAGGTGACCCCAAACTACATTGTTAAAAAAAAACAAAACCAAGAAAGATGTGGATCTTTTAAGCTCACGCAGAGTACGTGTCGCTGAACAGGGCTAAAAGGGGTTTTAAAAAACCAAAGCAACCTGATTAAACAAAAGCCCCAAAGTGTGGCTACACTTATTTAGAGGAAGAAATATTTGTACAGAGCAGAAGATGCAGGAGGTGTTGGTAGATCAGCAAACTGGGCCAGCGAGTGAGCCAGGCCACTTAACTACAGCTTAAACTTACTTTTCCTATTGGAGTTTGTTGACATTGGGATAAAACAACAAGGACAAATGCTGTCTTTTTGGAGGGTAGAGGGAAACCCCACAGTATTGTACTCATCCGCATTTACTTTTCCACCACAGTAGAAAATGCTATAAAAATGACAGAAGACAAATTAAACACATAAAGACAGAGATAATCTGATTCATGGTCTGCAAGAAAAACTTCAGCAATTCCACAAGGGTTTGAGAATTCAGATCTATTAGAGTATGATGTTCAATGCAGTAATAAGAAACGCAGATTCTCAAGGTAGAATTCGTAGGAGGGATTTTACATCTGCTGCCAAAGGATCCCTGCAAAAGGCAGTTTCACAAAAATACACCAGAGTGTCTGCTTGTAAGATTAGAAGAAAAGGGAACTCTTCAGGTTTTCAAGATGCCTGTTCATGATGTAATCCTTCACAATGAATCAAATTTGCTAGTGAGTCCTTCTTGGGAGGTTAGTTACAAATTGTGACTAGCAACTAGAAAAGAAAGACATGACCACACTAGTATCAGAGCAACCAGCAGAAAAAATAAGTAATAAAAAGGAGATACTTGGAGGCAGTTGACAAATAATAAAACCAAGTTCAATCAAAATACAGCTTCTGTGAGGGTTGTCAGTGAAACAATCCTAGAGGCATTAGAGCCTGAGTGCTGTGGTTACTATCTTAATACATATATCTATACTGCGCTACTGTGCTGAAAGTGAGACTTGCTGTTATATCCAAATAAGCAAATAGACCCTCACAAAGTTATTCTGTGATGGTTCAAAGCTATGAAAGTGTCTGCTGTATGTCCTCAGATAACCTTCACTAGCTTGACAAAAAGACCTTGCAGCTCATCCTAAAGCGTTGTCTCTGCTTGACAGAATATAAAACAGATTTGGAAACACCGATTACTGACTGGTTGCTTGATTGCAATTAGATAATGCAAAATTATTCTGCTGAAGAAAATGACTTGCAAAACAGCACTTATATGCAGGTGACATGACCCTTCAGTCTCATCGTATTCCCCAGGAGGCAGTGGGGGACATGTGGACATGGCAAGGGCCAAAGCAAGTCTTCTAGATCCAGGCCTGGACAAGGAGAGGCTGAGGGCTGCAGCTCAGTCCAAAGGTCCTGGCAAGGGAGATGGACAGCACAGGACAGCTGCTAGGAACAGCCTTTCAGTGGGCAATCAGAAACAGCACATGGCTCCTGCAGACAGCTTAACCAGACAAGACTGGATATGCTCCAGAAAAGACTTTCTGTAGAAATGTCTGACCAATGAGAACTACTGATGTTGTTTCACTATTTCCGAAAAATCGGGACTGTGCTTGTGTTAGCAACGATCATTTCACAAGTTCTTCCACAAGCCTTTTCTTCCCCTGTCAGTCTTCAGTGTCTGCCTGCTGTCAGCTGTGGCTGTAAGTTCTCCCTAACAGGGGCTGGGTTTGTTTGTGCATGCACTGACTGACTGAGGTCCGTATGTTCATGAACAGCCGAAAAAATCGATTAACAGCAGGAATCCCTTAGCAGTACCTTGGATTGAATTTTTACTCTTAAAATACAAAGTAAACTACTCTTCACATTAATTGATTTTAAAAGGCAAAAATAATAGAGGAAAAAAAAAGCTGCCTTGGTTGTAATGAAGAAAAGGTATATGAAGGTGAATGACAGCCTCCAAGTGTTGGCAGGCACAATGAAGGCAAAAATTTAGAAGTTACTAAAAAAATGTCCTGTGGCTTCATTAAGTTGATTTGATGTAGATGACGCTGAAAAACATACTATTTTATTGCATTTTTCTACTCTTTTAAGTGTCTCTCTGAATAACTATCCTTCATTCTTCTATTTATAAAAGAAGAATCAGAGAAAAAAAACCCTAAAGTGTCTGAAATGTCACAATATAAAGCTGAATTATCATTTTTGCATTGATCAGTGGATTTAATTGGAGGTAGTTCATCCAGAGTCTTCAAGTGAACATTTTAAAGCTGTTTTTTTCCTAAAGAATAATGTTATTAGTCTAGCTACTAAATTTTATAGAGTCATGCCAGAAATGTTCATGAAATTAATTTTCAGATGTCGTGCTCCCACTCTTTTCCTAAAACCTTGTATACAAAAGCACCAATTTACCAGTGTGATTATGGACTTTGAAATAGAATGCATAAGCAGCAGAAGAGCTTCCTGTTCTTGCTTTAAAGGATGGAATTTTGATTTCTTCAGCATATATGGCCATTTTCTATTAAATGCATGGTTATTTTCTTACACATAATATAATTTCAAGAAACTGCAGGGATTTCAAACCCAATATTTTTAAACTGGGCCTGTTTGTGCAGTTCTTTAAACTGCAGTCACTTCTTTCATATTCTGACAACCAGTATTTTACAGTAGCTTGTGTTCATGTAACGTTGTGTTAATTAACAAGATGCAAGAAACTAGGTAAGTTAGGTCTCTGCTGTGCTATACTCATTTAGTTTTGTGTCTCTATTCAATCAAATTTAATATCCTGTTTGAATGTTGCTATTAATATCTTGTTCCAGCTTTTATCTTGAGATGCCAATAAATCAGTGATCAACTGACCTATAATTGATCTACCCATTCTATGCCACTGAAAAATTATGTAACTTCAATGTGAAACTCTTGCAAATGTTGCAATCAAACAGAAAGAAAGGATAATATATAATTAAAACCGAAATGTTCTGCTGAGACCAGACTGAGACATTTCAGGTTTACACATTCCTTGTTGTGTTCTGGCTGTGCAGAGATTTCAAAATCTGAGGTACAGATGAGATGAAGCAAGAACGGAACAGCATTGCCACAAATAAAATTACATTTCTTTCCTCTGAAACCAAACCATGTCCTACATGGCCTGCCAGCCTGTCTACCATGAATACTGTTTAAATAATGTTGTTCTGAGCAGAGCATCCTCCACTGCCACACCATGACTCAGTATTTTCATTTAATCTGATTTCACGCTCTCACAGATTTTGCCATGTTTCCATATATTCAAATGCACCTGAAAATACCTACTTCCTGCAAGATTTCTCAATAGCATGCAGAAAACACAGGATACAAATATAAAAATCCTTAGTGAAGTGTGTGCCAGCAGCATTTTATCACAAGGCAAACTCCTCTCCCCGTGGCTCTAACAATCAACAATGTAAGCATTTTGCTTTTTGAAGCTAAGGTGTTTCTGAATAGGCACAGTCTGCTCATTTAAAGCAGAGCATGACTGTTTTGGCTGATTCACTCCACTGTTGGATTGTGCTCCCCTTAGGATCACACAGTAGTGAGTCAGTCATTTGTAAACAGGAGAGAAAAAAACCCAAATGAATAGAGAGAATCACAGGCTTCATTCTTGTGATCAAAAGCCTCAAAGAAACCATGCAAAAGGAGCATAATTATTTATAGAACAAAACTTACAACATGATCTTTCCTGTGCAACCTTGGCAGTGCCTGCAGCTGGCCTTACCCACTATTGAACTAAGAAATAATCTACACCTCACAAAAAGATAACACACACTTTGGATTCTCCCTTTGGGAAGAGAGGATGAGCAATGTGTTCATCTTTTTCTGAGGGACTGCGTCATGGGCATTTTTTTTCAAAAACAGAGACATGATTTTAGGTATATTTCATGAGCAAAAATAATGTATTGAGTTGTTCAGGCCTGAGCACTGAAACAGCACAGGACAACTTACAGTAGAGAATTACATGCTTACTACAAGCAGAATCAGGCTGAGGGGGCTTTAAAAAATAACATTGCTAAGAAAGGATTTTTGCAAACACAAAGCTAATGAGACTAACTGGTATTATGTCAGATGTATAATGTTTCAGTATATTGTTTTTTGGCAGTGGTGGTTTGGTTTTCCTGGGCTCAGAGCCCAGTTTCTGTTTAATTTTCTGTAAGGTTTCATAGCGGCCTAGACATACAGAGCTGGCTTGCTTGCAAATAACCACATATCTCAGTATACATATTGATTAGAATTTAAACACACCCAGCAGCCTGTTGGATGGACTGTCTTACGATATTCTTATGAGAAAATTTTCTTCTTCAAACTAAAGAGAATTTTTCCTGTGAAAGAAATTATGAGGTTCACCAAAAATAATCTAGATGGAATTAAAAATTAAAAGGTTTATTTCACATATTAAAAACATATTGACACATCATTATGACTTTGAGCCTAAATCCTGTCTCAGTTCTGAACAATTTTGTATGCCTTCAGTGACCTTGAAGTTTTATTAGGTCTAAAGTAAGATATTAAACTCAACAGAAGAATTTTTTTCCAGGGTGCCAGCAGTCTTCTAGGTCTGCACTCTCCCAGACATTTTGTTTGAGGCACCGACTCTTGAAGGGAGTTTCCTGAGGCGCTGCATTTTTCAGAGTGCTCAGTTCAACTCACAGAGGTATTAGCTCAGATCCAACTGGACTTTACTGGCTTTTATCCAGTGTCATTCTTAAGCTAATTAACCTTATGGAGATAATAAGATCTCCAGAAAAGTTGAACTTCCTGTGGAGTCAGCCCTAGGGTCAGCTCCCACTGCCCCCCACAACTTCATTGTCACTTTTTGTGGCCCAAGCCTGACTGCTCTCTGCTTCTGCACAGCACTACAAATCTCTAGGTGTGTATTTACCTGCAGCTCTATGTGTAGCTCAAGACAGCAAAACTGAAAGGTCTGCACTCAGTTCTACAACTCCTTGAAAATTTTGTCCATTATTTACATTAAAATATATCCCTCAATAGTGCATATATATATACACATATTCATCTTGTTCTAGAAGCTCATTGATTCACAACAAGCTAGACTGTGAAATTAAAGTTGGGTGAGGGATGAAAAATAATGACTATTTAAATATCTGTTTATTGTAGCTGTATAGGTCTTGTGCTTGCTTCCTGTGGAAGGTATTTTTTTGACATTTTCTTTCCAGAAAAAGTGAATGGAATGGCATTAGGGTTATTGGAATTGTTCATAGCAAGAAATACATAAAAGATTTTTGCAAGCAGTATTTGTAAAAGTGTTCAGTCACAGAGTGCACTTTGACAAGTGCAAGAAAGTAATGCAGGTCCAAGTTACAAAACATAAAGCTGAGATTTCTAATGGATACCAAGTTACAATTATCACATGAATGAAACAGGAAGACTTTTTGATCTGCTAAGGCTGTTCACAGGAGAGAGGAAAAGATGCTACATTTGAATGTATTTAAACTGTTATGATCCAACTCACTCAAACTCATTTGGAATGTATGCTCTTGTGAGACCCCCCCTGGAGTACTGCATCCGTGGCTGGGGTCCTCAGCACAAGGAAGACATGGACTTGTTGGAGTGAGTCCAGGAGAGGGCCACAGAGCTAATTAGAGGGATGGAGCACCTCTACTACAAGCACAGTCTGAGAGACTTGGGGTTGTTCAACCTGGAGAAGAGAAGGCTCTGGCTGACACCTTATTGCAGACTTTCAGTGCTTGGAGGGGGCTTATAAAAAAGGCGGGAGAGTGATTTCTTACATGGGCAGAGAGTGACAGGACAAGGGGTAACGATTTTAAATTGAAAGAAGAGAGATTTAGGTTAGATGTTAGGAAGAAGTTCTGCATTGTGAGGATGGTGAGGCATTGGAACAGGCTACCCAGATATATTGCAGATGTCCTATCCCTGGGAGTGTTCAAGGCCAGGTCAGATGGGATCCTGGGCAACCTAATCTAATGTGTGGCATCTTGGCACATGATCTTCAGATGACCTTTAAGGTCCCTTCCAACCCAAGCCATTCTGTGATTTAGATGGCTGTGACTTTGGTCATATTAAAATTGTTTATTTGTCTCTTCCTTTCACCTTTGCCCACCATGTCTGTTAATTTGTTTTATATCATCCCTCAGTGGCTGCTTAGAATTGAATTCATTTCAATTAGGCATCACCACTTTTTGCACTGAGTCTCTTTTCTAAGGATTTTCTGTTACATCACTTTGGTTTTGTTGCGAATGGATGTGGGTGTTTAGCTGTCTCTGCCTTTTGCCCAGGCCTCTGGCAGCAGGCAGTAGCTTTATTAGGGTGGCCAGCACCTCAAGACCCACTTTGGCTCGCAAGTTCTTTAATAATGGCTGATTCGGTCTATTATAGAATGAATTATTTATTCAATAGACACAAACCCAACAGACATAAGACTTAAAACAATCTATATACTACACATGAATAAGAATGAAAAGAAACTACTAGTAGATATATACAGCGCAAGGTTAAAGGTACCATCAATTTTACAGCTAGCGAAGAAAGAGTATAACTCAGGATCCAATGAGTCTTACCATCCAATTGATGGTGGGGTACACATGGAGATCCTTTCTCTCAATTCCCAGGAAAGTAACCACGGAATCTGCGTCCAAACTCCGGGGAGAAGTCCCCCACACTCTCAGGGTGTGTGTGTGTAGAAGGCTTCTGCCTCCGTGAAAACTCGTGTATCTTTTATAGTTTGTAAAACAGTGTCTCTCAGTCAAGCATCGCCCTGTTATCTCTTTCCACATCTGCTCTCCCGACTAAGATGTTGATTCTTAGCTGGTACTTGAACCCTGTTGGTGGCACAGATGACCCCTTGCTGGGCCTTTCAGCCCCTGGGTTATCTTCTCCATATCTGCACCAACTATCAGTGGTAGAGGGGGGGAGGATGTCCTGCCACAGGTTTGGCTGGTATTGGCCACTATAATCAGACACATCATCCACTGTATTATGCACAAGTATCTTTGTTACAGCTGTTTAGACCATCCTGACTTCTGATTTCCCTTTTCTATTAATGGAAGTTACCACAATGGTATATGATAATAGTGGAGTAGCGTAGTGAAAACGAAGGAGGAAAAATATCCATTCATTTTTTTCTTGCCCAGAGAGACTTCTAGGACAATTAATAGTATATAAAGACACTGATCTCTCCTCTGCACTAACTTTCACCACACAAAGTCACCTTCAAGTCACACAGCAGAGAAGAAAAACCCTTAAACTAAAACACTTGTACATCAGTATCTTTTGATTTGAAATGTCTTCAGTTAAGGCTTTTCATATTCATGTGGCAGTTGGAGGTCATTATCCAGGAGCTGCAGTCTGATCCAGAATCTCTGTCTTCATCTTGCAATATTGGATAAAAAAAAAAAAAAAAAAAAGAAGAAGAAGAAGAAGCTAGAGCATTTGAATACTGAAAGGTCTTCAGACTATTATTTCTATAAGGCTATCATATAATACAGTAAAATATGCTTCTATTAAAATATTATTAATATATAAAAATTATTATATATAAAGTATATCAAAATATGCTTCTATTAAATCACATAAAAACTTTCCTAATAGACCCAAGGGATTGTTTCTTGCTTGACTGTCAAAGTGGGATGTCTTTCCTGATGATGTGTTCTCATCCTAAAATTATACATGAGAGAGAAATTATTTGCTGAAGATTTTGGCATAGATTGTGTCAGAGAAAGACAAAATGGCTTCATTGGGTTCATGACACCCAAAACAACGGTAGGCAGATAAAAATAAGTGCAGTGAGGGATAAAATATATTGGGTCAGTAGCAACCAAGGGTCATTAGGCACATCACTCCCTGTAAAATGTACAGTCATCCAGACAATTCAATTTACCATTACAATTAGTTCTAATTGTCGCCATTGTTGACAACCTTGGTTAAGAAACCAGAGACTTAATTACATGTTGAGCATACCACAGGTCACTGTAGACACACACTAGCAAAAACCTTACTTTGATGTATTTTCCTTACTAGTGCGATCCTGTAGTTGTTCTATTGAGTAGATTTCTATTTCTATTGTACAGTCACCAATCAATTACAACTCAATTAAAAATAAAAATAGAACTTCAAAACCTCAACATCCTGCTAACTGAAAAGCTTTTGGGGTTTTTTTCCCCCTTCTTATTTCAAAAGCTAAGATAAACTCAATTGGTAAAATCCCAGGGGGGGAAGGAATAAGAAAGTATAATTTATTTTTGTCAAAATGTATGTACTCTCAAATCAAGCTTCACAGACTGCTTAACCTGATAGGCAGGTGAAAAAGTTAGTCTAGTTTTTACTCACTTTCTCAATGCTTTATCCTTGAACAGCTCCATTGGAAGAAAAGCTAGAAATGTAAAGTATTATGAAGATATACATCAGCAAACATGTAAAAGAATTTGGTCCTTTATTAGGTACTTTCTGAATTTATGATTCACAGAGGTTTTAGAGGTGGATTGTTTCTGCTCTTTGGAGGTTTTATTTGATTTTGTCCCTTCTAACATTAGGGGAAACCTAAAATGGAAATATCTGCTATTAAATATAATGAAAAGCTTAGGTCTTGACTTTAAATTGATTACCTCATCCTGTATTGTGTGCACTTCACTTTTATCCTGTTTGGTAGAAAGACATGTTTCAGTTAAAGAAATGTCCTGTTGTTCATAATTTAATAGTGTTTTGGGGCATTATGCTGACATCTAAATTTTGTAAAAACATATAGGTCTTATCCCTTCTTATACCATCTCAAATTAAAAGCGTGGTGATCCTGTCATAATTGTGTGGTCATAATCTCAAGTAAAGCAAATAATTTCCTCTTTTCTTAATTGTTCATCTTGATTATTGACTTTGCACCTCTGACATACCCAGTACCAGCAAAAACAGTGGCTGCTTCTTATGACAAGATGCAGCACATGGAAAGGAATGCTTCATTTAGTGTAGTAACTTAATTTTTGAACCATACACAGTAGCCTTGCTGATATAAAAAGCAGTTCCCAAATCTCCTAGCAACAATAGAATCACAGAAAATTTATTTTTCCTTCTTTATTTATGTCCTTTATTTAGAGTGTAATAACATAACTGGGGTAAACTACTTAAAGTGTTGTTCATATAAATCATTTTAACAATGACTCAGCTGGAGACACAGCACCTTTACACAGATAATACAAATTTGAATAAGTGCTGCACTGACTGAAAGCAACACCCCCAATCTGACTGTATTTCATTCTTTCACGTGTGATAGTGGTGCCAGCAGGTACACCCAAGGCTGCAAACACCGTGGTGACAAATATCTGAGGGATGTTTCTAACAACTGTCTCTAGTTTTCAGAGAACAGAGATGGAGTCAGGGCTGGAGAACAGGTTCAAAGCCCATCTGAGAAAGAGGGCTGGAAACAGGGATAGAGACAGAGCTGCCTATAGGGTATTCCCAAGTCCATCCAGCAAATCCAGTCCATCAGCCAGGACAACAGGGGAGAGAAAAAGAACCACAGCCATGACCAGGACCCAGGTCCACCTAAAGCAGCCCTGGGTCAGGGACTGACAGTCCCAGGCTGGGCTGAAATGAGCAGCCTGGAAGGAAGACCCAGGAGTGGTTAGGCAGGAACAGTCAGGGCTGGTCAGGGCTCACACGTTGTTTCAGTGGCTTAGTGTAAGGGAAGACAGTAAAAGATGTATTCACTTCCAGATGTATGAGACTGTTAAGATACATTATTGATGTACAAGAGAATGTTTTCCATTTTATTAAGAGTAATAATTAGTTCTCAGCCAGGATGCCCTACAACTTTTCTGCCTTTCATAAAATATCTATTACCTGGTAAACATCCATTCCCAAAAATTATTTGTTTACAATGTTGTATTATAAGGAATTATCTTCTTTTTCCTTTTAACCAAATGGTATATCTTTTAGGCATAGTATCCATGAAGAAAATAAAATTCACAATAAGTAATAAAATTGTATTGCCTTTGTAAAAGATTTGAGGTCAACCTGTCTCAGAGTCTGATATTGATACCTAGAAGAAAGGACAGTTGGCTTCTGGTGCAGTTTACCACAAGATGCCATTGCATGACATGTGACAACTACAAGGTGCAGCATCCTTTCAAGCAGAACTGTTGGCTCTATTTTTTAATCAATAAAATGCTACACAGGCATTAACTCAACTTTATTGTTGGTGGATTTGTTCTCACCTTACAAGTGATTACACCAGGACTAAAGCATTGGGGAAGTCAACATTACTGACAGTGCTCTGCAGCATCAGTCCTGAGACAGTAAACCACACTTCCAGAGCTGTGAATAGGGCATCTTCCTCCAGAGATAAATTGACATAACAAATTCAAATTGAAATAAAATATGGACTTAGTACTTTCTGCAAATATAAGTCATCTCCATGTAATATTTATAGAAGGCCTCTAGTTTTACTGGTATTGAAGAGCCTTTGGTGGTTTGGCTGTGCCATATGTGTAACGAGTAATGACGACTGAAACAAAGGATAGACATCAACACATTGAGTTTTATCCTCTGCTGGGCTACAGACTAGCTGTTCCAAGTCTTAAAAGCATTAGTGTGATGATTATGAACACTGATAGTATAACTAAGGATTGATTGTCTCTTCCTCTGAAAGAAATTTGCCTAAGCTAAAGATGGAAAATCACTGTTTCATAAGCAAAAAATAAAACAAGAGTAAATTATATTGTCTCCTGGCATCCCTGTTTCCCGGTATTAAAATACCAACTGGATGATTCTCAGAATTAAGAGATATGTCATTTGAGTAGTGATCTCACTATTTTAAGTCTGAAAAAGCTGACCTCACCACACAGGCATGCAGTCCAAAAATCATGGTACTGAAACAGTCAGAAAAGTGATGCTTAAGGTCTTGGTTAGTTTTAAGTTCTTTAAGGTCTTGATTATTTTTAAGTTCTTTAATATGGTCCCATATGTTTTTATTGCTTTCAATTGATATTGACTGTGAGTGGACCTGTACAAAGGTTGATAGAGGAGGTACTGAGCACTGTTACACTCTGCTCCCTTGTCTCACTTTTTCCGTCTAGGGACAGTAACATTCTTCATTTCCTGGTTTAGCAATTGGAATGAGCTGTTCATTAGATAAGGATCAATCTCTTTCAATCAGCCAGTGGGGACAATCTACAAATTCAGGGAGCAGAAGAGTAGAACAGTATTCAAGGTGATATTTTAAAATATATTTTTGTTTAGAAAAAGCTATTTTCTTCTGTAAAAAGTGAAAAAATTATTTTGAAATGTATAAACACATTAATTAGGTCAAGCAAAGTCAGTCTTGATCTCAGATTCATTTGCAATAATAAATACAGCCACTTCCACAGGGTTCTACATCTTCAATCAAGAAAAGGTGAATGCTAACTAAATATTTGAGAAGGAGTTTCTATGCAGAAAAAGGATGCATCATTTCGTCTGTAAAGATGGACCTCCAAGAAGATGAGGCCTACATAAAATTGTTTCCTAAAAAAATGTACATAAACTCTGGATCTCTAGAAGGAAATAAATTAGAAATTCTAATATAATTATTTCTTGTGGTAGTATGTGGTATGCCTGTTTTTTTGCTTATTTAACTAAGGTTCCAAATGGGCATTATCTTATAAAAAAGCAAAATAAAATAATTTGGAAATTTTATAGCACATGTACATTAATTATTCACCTCAGTCCATCAGGTTTCTCAGTGTCTATTTACCTAAAAAATAGCAGAGACAAAGAAATGTCAAAACTTCATTATTTTCAAAAACATAATAGATTCTTGAAAAGAAATTGTGAAGTAATTGACTTACCAAGATTTTTTGGTACTTAGATTGTGATCTTCAAATTCAACAAGTTGCTACACTAAGTGAAATTTTGCTATCTGCATTTGTCCATTCAGCATAAGGCTGATTTGCAATACCTGTATAGCCAGAAACCACTGACATATTTTGCTGGAAATGCAGCCAAGCTGAATATAACTCTACTGTTAAAAAGCACGGTTAATAAGGTGTTTGTATCTTCATGTATTCCACTTGCCTAGTGCTACTGTGCTCTCCTCTGCCATGGTGCAAAATTGCACTTTCCCTCAGAGCAGGAACTTCTGTATCCTCTCTATTTTTTCCCCAGCCATTTAAGTGTGTAACCTAGGCAACAGCAAGGATTTTTACTCCCACTTTTCTAAATTGTCCACCTTATTATTATGAATAACCCTCAGTGAAACTGTGCCCACTAGACAAGGAACTGTATTTTTATCTTTGAGATGACAACAGTTCAAGTATGATTGAAGGTGCAATGCAAAGGTAAGATAAATGTGCGTTGTATTTTCTGCCAAAGGGAGTTTTCTTTGGCCTGCAATCCCAGCCCATGATGACTGTACTATAACCTTGAGTAGGTTAGAGAGATGTGAAAACACGTTCATACCTTAAGCATAAATGATAGTGCTTTGAATTACTTTGATCACTTATTTCCAAGGGTTCTGTAAACATTAATTACCACCCAACTCTCAGACAGGCAGTGAGCATGCTTACATCTCACAGTCCCTCATCAATTTCAGAGGGATCTTTGCCCAAACAAAAAGAGAATATTCAAACCTATTTCCATGATCTATCTATCAAAGCAAGGAAATTTGTCTTCAAGAAATTGCAGTGTAGTCACTTTCCATGAAAGTCAGGACAACAAATTGTATAGCCAAATTTAGTAATGCAACCTAGATCAGTCATCTATCAATTAGCAATAGAGTTTGCACATTGTAACATGTAAGATCCAGACAACACTTACTCATATTGCTACATACCTTAACTTTTTGTTTATTTGATTGCTGTTTTGGGGTTTTTTTTAAAGCTGCTTTGAGTTTGGAAACTCTTGTCCTAAACATACAGCCATGTTCCACTTTACCGTGTTGCGAAATTTAATTGATTGCACCAGGATTAAACTGACAGCTAACAAAAGGATGCAATCCAGCACCTATGCTTTGAAAATACCTTAAAAGACACCATGCAGTTCTGAAGATTTGGGGAAGTTGAGCAGTAATTGCTAAGTTTTTTACTACAAGAGGATGTCTTTTTTAAAATGTTGGGAAGGATATGAACTTCCATTTATTTCTTCCAGTGAGTAAGGTATAGGCATTTGTCTCTCTATATTTAGCAAGTAAGATGCAAGCCTTTCTTTCTCAATCAATGTTTGCAAATCCTAATCAAGCTGATAGCAGATTTATTGATGTCAAGTCATATATTCTTACAAGACTGTACACCAAGGAATAGACAAACGTATTTTCAGTGGGATGATTCACTCGTCCTAAACACATTGAATTTGCACAACCGTGGCTAGAAATTTGGCAGAACAATCAAAAACTATATTCTCGAAGTCACAGAAGAAAAAATAATCTATTTCAACCTACTGTAGACAAATAAAACCACTGTGGCAAGATTTTGTTTGTTGAGCCTGACTCTTAACAGCATATCACACATCTATTGAGCAAAATACTGAAATATATATATATATAGGAGGTGAAAACTAACACTCAGTGTAAAATAGTAAAGTCAGTAATGAACTATAAGCTCAAGTTATGACCCATGCTTTTAGATAAAATGGACTTCCAAAAAGCGTCTTCCTATGTCCTTTGCAAATGCTCAGAATCAGTCAGGCCAAGCACTGGTAAATGCTCTTATAGTGAATGACTTGCATCAGAACACCATGCCCCATCCTGCACACTTGCTATGCAGCAGAGCATTTCATCTTTTACACAGTTCGTCTCTGAGAGTAATCTTTCTGATTTATTAATTACTTTCACATTACAGATATGATCCATTGAAAGGAATTGCTCAGGTGTGTCAAATCGCACAAATATATACGTTTGCTTGCAGTAGTATTTGTTAAACCTCTACATATCATTAATCAACTTATGCAACAATGGAATCAGGTTTTCAAAATAGCTCAACTAATAAACAAGGACAGAATTTTAAAGTATTCCTACTGTGAGATTTTGAGACAGATCATGAAAAACATGCTAGTACAGTCGGGCCCCTGAAAAGCTCTAATCACTCACTTCAGAGCATCAGTAGCTGCAAAGATCCTCCTTGGAAACCTGGCACAAAAGTGAAGATGAATAACTTCTGGAAATCTGTTCTACAAGAGCAAGTATTCCTTAAGCCAGCAAATTAAGATGGATTGAGATGCACTGTGATCTAATGCTAGCTCATTTTGCAAAATATTTTTAGGGAAAAAGCATCCTGGCAAGATCATCTGACATCAGAATTATTTGATATGTGCGATGCAACAACTGCATAGATCCACCATGAACATCTATCATATCACTCTTTAGAGACATGTGGAAACGTTTTGAGGAGCACTCTGTGAAATCATGCAAATGGCCCAAATTTGAAAGCATATTACTGCTGTTATAAGATGATTTAAAATAAATGTTTATAGCTTACTTTTTTTCTATTTGTTTCTTTGCTAGGCTTTCATCCTTTGAAATTGTTTCCATCCTAGAATATATTTTGAGTCAGATGCTCAAATTTCTTACGTAGTTTCATTTTTTGATGATAGTTTCATATTCAGGTTCTTTTAAGAAGTACATTAGAGATTTTGCAAGACAAGCACTTGACAATGTTTTCATTTGTGCAATATTTGAAAGATGCTTGAGTTGCAAGAAAAAAAAGATTAAACTCCTTTTTTCTTTTTTAAATTCCTCATTCTTAAAGAACTGCTTTGCACTCTCTGATGTTATTTAGGACTTTTCAGGATACACTATTACATACTGCAAATATTATTTGAATTCCAATCTCAAATTACACGTCTTTTGAAGACATAGAAGTTAGTCTTGTTTATTACGTATTTTCTAAAGGAGAACTGGAAAACAAAAGATATATGTGCCACAAAAAACTCTCTCTTATTAGTCCTACACTTAAAAACATCCAGTCTGATTAGCTGTTCTTCTTCTTATGGTTTTCTTTTTTAAACAAGTTAAAAATCTGATCCTATGTTCAGTGATGAACAACTACAGTCATGTGAAAGTACAGACAAGTCACAAGACTATTACATATCACGGAGAACTGTTATGCAAGAAATGTATTGTTTGATAAAAGCTCCAAAGTAAAGTGCTGTATGTATTGCTGCCTTGTACTAGGTTAGAGTTTTAAATTATAACTCCCTTTTTGTCTAATAACACAGAGGGAAAAAAATTTTTTTTTATTAATAGATAGGGATGCAACTCCCTTTTTTAATACAGCAAGAGATGTTTTTCTTTTGAAAATATGCCTCTTGCCATACAGGAACAACAAGCAGGATACAGAGGTGAAAAGGAATAAAAATATTTTTGAAGTTCATTCATTCATTCAAGAAACAAACTAAAATTCCAGTTCCTTTTCCACCTTTTTCTTTTAAATTCATTTATTGCTCATGAAATGAAGCAGACAGAACCAAATCAATAACTCCGTAGTCTGCTGTATCAGAGGAAATTCAAACTTGACTCCATTGTTCAAAAACATGCCTCAACCTTTTTACCTGTCTCTGAGGTAAAAGAGTAAATGAAAGCCTCTATTTTGGTCACTGGCCTTTCTGGGGCTGACAGCAACCGCTGCAATTTGCTTCCATAAACTCTGAGTCATACAGGCTTATAGGATGATGTTCAAGCAATTCAACTTTGTTTGTCTGTGTTATGACTGATGTCTCAAACTGTATTTAAAGCATGGCCCCTAAATTCATGTGAGACCCATCTAAATCACTACTCACTGCAAGCTGAAGGCACTGGATACTGCTGTATCCAACAGCTGAAGTTGGATAAACTTCAGCTCACTGTTTTTCATTCTCACTCAGGTGAGACTTTGTGAATCTGTTCTCACAACAAATTTGCAGGGCACCTGAAGCACAGGGCTATAGGCACCAGGATAATTTTCCTCAACAAGAATAAAATGTGGTGATATTAATCCACTCTTCTATACAGACCAAAGGAACTTGAAAGAGAAGAAAGAATGTCAGTCCTATTCTTTTTTCCTTCCAAAAATCTAAGTCAAGGGAATTGCCTCCCGATCTGGAAAAGTTCAGATTACTCAAAGCTACTTTTCCTTTCATGAGGCATCTTTTGATACTCCAAGATGCTCTGTAGCTTTATTCTGTATCTAGGCACTTAATTTCTATTTCCTGTCACTTCCATTTTGCAGGAACACTATTCAGGTAGTTCCCTGTGTCTTAGTACTACATGAGCAAGCTAACATAAGGTATTATTTACTGCCTCCTCACAAGCTGAGCATCAATGATGATCGCGTATCTAGTGTTTATCACCCTTTGTTTCTCTTAACCACTGAGTATGAAAACACTTTACACTGACTGTCATACCTAACAGGGTACTCAAAATCTAGTATAAGCCAAACTCTGAAGCTGTCATAGTAGGACCCTCAAGATCCCTTTTTCCCCCGCTTGCTAGACACCCACATTTCAGAAAATATTCTGAATACCTTTTTTAGATATAGTCTGCTCAGATGACAGCTGGTCACTGAAGTGTACAGATCTCTTGCAGAAGGAGTCAAGATATTCATGAAGATTGTTATATTCTTGTTTCCATCCAGGCAGCACAGAGACTTGAATATTTAGGGCTTACCTAACCATCACATTTTTCTGAGGGCGTATATCTCTGTCTTTTCTCTTTCCTTTTGTAAGCATTGGTCTATTGAAGCATGAATCCTCATTGCCAGCTTTCTTCTTCTACTTGTTCCTCTCTGCTCTTTGTGATGGCCAAACTGAGTTGACTTAGTTGCAAAACAGAACTTTTCTGTTATTAACCTTCTTCCAGTTATGCTTTGACGCTCAAAATCTCTTCTTAAAAGATGTAGCCATCCAGCTACAATTCCACCTGAAACTGACTTTTCTAGTTTTGAACTGGATTTAGACATCCTTTTTCTTGGATTTCATAACTAGCTTATGTGACTTCCAGTTGTTTCTCCACAGGACTTCATCACGAGTCTAAAGCCTCCATTCACTGAGGGACAAAGGACATCAGATGGATTGTGGAAAAACTGCACTGCACAATGATTGGATGACTGATTTTTCTGCAGTGCTACCAGAAGTGTATCTTAAAAGCAAAATCATTTTGTAATGGGAGGATAATGGAAATGGGAAAAAAAAGTAAAAATGGAAATTTTGAGGATAATAGTCTGAAAGTTCCAGCCCTGATACACTAAAATACCAAGATAGGAACATTTAAAGACAGTATTTGCAACCACTTTCAGAAGAGCTGAGTAGCTGTGTGTGTGGTGAAAATGATTTTATTGTCTGCTTTTGTTTTGTCCCAAAGAAAAATATTTAGCATGCCTTGTATGAAAGGGGTTGAGGTACCACTACAACTTGAAAAGGTCTTAAATTTCACAGGAAAAAAACATGTAATCTGAACTTCCTTATCCACTGGAACTTTCATTCCTAAAGTTGAAGAGAAACTACCTCTGAAGTCTAGCAGTTTAGGAAAGGAAAAATAATCATTTCATTCTGAATAGAAAGACATGTTGCATATATGAAATAAATTAGACTAAAAGTGCTGGGACCTCATATTTAAATGCAAGGAAAAACCTCTTGACTTCAAGGGGGAGAGTAGGTTATTTTTTTAAACAGAGAAGAAATTCAAAGTAGATTAGTGCAGACTTTTCCACAGCTAAAGCAAGCTAAGCACTTAAAAGTGATGGAAAAAACAGAAGTAAAGTTGAAAAAAATTGTGAAAAGTATATATGCTGTGAATATCCTCAGCATAAAAAAATAACCAGAATAGTATGAATTTCAGCCCTTTGTATTTTCGCACATTAAAATGATCTAAGAAAAGATAGATTTTATATAATCACGTTACTGAATAGAAACATTTTTTTTCTTTCTTTCTAATATTGCAAGTTAGCTCCAAAAGCAAGACTTTCAACTTTTTTAAGCAGTGACATCTGAAAAGTAAGCTTTTTAGGAAATGTACACTTTCATACCACCTTTGAGTATAGGACCGTTTCTGCTGATAAAATTGCCATTGGCAGCAAAATAGGTCTGAAGCAATTTGAATGTGAGGTTTTGGTTTTGCAGTAAAAGCTGTGTGAATATAGGTGGCAGTCATAATATTTCCTAAAGGAGTGGTCCACCATGACCCTGAAATTTAGGCTTTAGTTTTTTCTGCTTAGCACAAAACCACCTTTGAACAGTACATTGTGTGTGGGTGTGAAAATACAATGCCATAAGAAAGAAAAAGGTATTTATGCCTGATTTAGTAAATTGGTTGGTAAAAAATTCTTCAGTTAAAATAATCGAATTAAAATGATTGACGACATGTGCTGATGATTGAAGAAAATTCACCAGCAGTGATCTTGGCAGGATCGCCAGTGTCCAGCATCATGGCCGTTTCCCATTTATGTTTCATTGGTCAGCATGATATGAGGAATACAGGAGAAGATAGCTTCATTAAAATAGCAGCCATTCTCCTATGAAAGTAGCTGGCTTTGCAGGTAAGCTATCAATCCTTGCAAGACAGATGAAGAATTCAAAAAGTGAAAAAGAGGGGATGGGTGAGTCACAAAAGAATTTAAGTTTCCATTTAGAAAAATACACACAACTCAAATACATGCAATTTATAAATGATGAAAGATCCCTTATTACTTTCTAGGAACCAAAACAGGTGTCAGTTCCCTTCCTGCACCCTTTCTAGAGCTGAATCTTTCTTAGCATATCAGGGAAAGCCAGGAGTAATCAGAAAGTTTAAAAAAAAAAAGAGTATTTGTTTTGTCCAAGAAGTAACAAGTGATCTAATAATTATCTGGGAAAAAATAAATATATATATATATATATATATAATTTAAAACTTTTAAAGGTAGGGAGGAATGTTGAGAAGAATAGAAGTGTAAGAATTTAATCAAAGAGATACAAATCAGAAGAGAGGAAAAACAAGAATCTTAGCATTTGATCTGTTACCTTGTTTTGATAATAACTCATATGTGGATCTCATTTTGCATCTGAACTTAACAATCCCAACAATTTCTAAAGCAATTTTTCACTTTGTTCTCTGAAATGTATTGCCTGTGTTCTCATGTGCACAAAACAAGAACAGACTAAAGTACAAGTGGATCTAGGGAAAAAGATCAGGGATACTACCTTTTCTTGTCATACCAGAAGCATTAACCAATGTTTAGCATTTCTTCCATGGAATATGCTGCATTTATATTTCATGTAAATTACTCTTTTTCAAAATCTGTGACTGTAAATTCATACTTCTGTCTTGGAAGGCATATTCAGTTGTCTTGAATTTCATCCATGTTCCTGTTTCTTTGCAGAGAGAAAAAGACACACCTAAAAAAGGCGATACAAAGAGTTTAAATAAGGCAGTTAGGAAGATACTTAGGGCTTGCCAAGAGAAAACACTTATTAAGCTTGTGATCTTTGGTGGAATTAAGACACTCTGCAAATTGGATAAGACCTTTCAGCAGATAATAACTTTCATAAATGTTTGATAGTAGGAAACACATTTTAATAAGATATCAAACTTTATCTACCTATTTATTAATTTGTTATCTAAAATAAAATATCTCCTGTCCTCTAAATTTAACAGTTTCTCTCAAGCTGCAGAAAGTTTCTTCGTGCCGCAGCCAAAAACCACATCCTGTGTTTGAGAAGATATGATAGATGACTGTTAATAAACTGGAAAGCACTGAGATACAGATAAAACTGTAGCTAAAACATACTGTTAACAATAACAATAACAATTCAAGCAGGCAAGATACTTTAAAGTATCGACAAATGAGAAGTGGGAAAAATCTATAAATTATTTCTAATTGTGTACTAAATGCTGCATGTATCTGTTGCAGAAACAACAAAAAATATTACTTTTATAAAGCAAATAATGTAGTCCTATGCACATTACTCTAGGTAACTAGAACTTTAAAAAACCTGTAATTGGGAAGAACATGAATTCCAAGCACCAAGAGCATCCTGAACTTACGGAGCTGGAGAAATAAATCATTAAACTCCCTTGTGCCTGTCTATCTGTGATACTGAGAGGTTCTGCTTACGGTAGGTTCCTCTTATCTCATGAGGTTTGAAAGGCAAAATCAAGAATTTCGCTGGATTACTATATCAGTGTATTCAGGCAAAAAGCAAATAGGGACAAAGGGATCGTTATACCTCTACTAAGGCCTAGATATTAAGGTACATCTGCAGGACCGTACAGAGACATGCATGCTTGCCAGGCTGCAAGACACCTGGGTGAGAGCTAATGCAGCTGCATGGCTCTTGGTGCAGTGATAAAGTACCCCTCAGCAAGGCCCGACACGCTTTTGAAACTGGATTTGGCAAGAGAAGGGCACGCAGAGCTTGCTCATTTCCATCTGTGCCTGCCAGCATAGGCACTCTCTTCATAGGCACTTCTATCTACCTTCTTTAGAAACTGGTAAGACTGAAGCATCCTTGAGTACCGACAGGATTTCAGCACCCAGTCAGGGGCCTCAGGATCTCAAAAGCAACTTATGGACATGAAACAGACAAATTGCCATAGGAACCTAGTGTTAAAGAGATTTTTCCCTTTCTATCCGGAGCAGCATTGTTCACTGAACTGTTTTTGGCAACCAATCTCTAGCCTTGGCAGGAAGGCTTTATACTGACAGCTTCAGCTTGCATGAACCTCATGTACCTGCCAAAAGCTTTTAGGCAAAGACCTAGATTTGCATTTCTTTAAATATAATATGTAAGTCCAGGATTTTACATATATTTTCTTAGTTTACATGAATCTGAAAAATGGAAGAAGAGGAAATTATATCAAGTCAAATTAAAAAAGGAACGGTATGAGACTCCAGTTCTTTTTGAGGTCAGACTGAGCCCAAAAGAGTTTTACTTGTCTTTTTTCTCACACATAGATTTGTGAGACATACATAAAAATATTCCCCATACAAACTTTTCCAGTGTAAATCAGAAAACTGCACAACATTTTCAGAAAATGGGCATATCTGCTCTATTTATTCACCAGTATAAGCCAATACTAGTGTTTTCTGTCCGTCTGAGAGAGAAGCAGCAGAAGAGTAAAAAAGTGTACAGGAGCAAAGCTACTGCCCAGGGAAAAAGTAGTGACTTCAGGTAGCAAGATGGCAAATCTGAAAACTTGATAGTCAAAAAAAGGAAAGTTGATTTCGTATCGCCTGGCCAGCTGAGGTATCCTGTTGTGAACAGGTAAGACTGACTGTAGCTTGTTGAACTTGGGGTGGATGGAGGGACATGTGCTACGTGCACTGTGTAAGATAGGAGGCTGTGAATGAGCTCCTTCTTGTCCTGATCGACAGGTGGAAACTGGCTGACAGTTACCAGAATAGGATTATGCCAATGACGGTGTGTGCCCCTGAGCAGGCAGAGACGGAAGACTGGGGTCAAGTCTTTACTGCATGGTGCCAAAATGCAAGCTAACTGCAAAGTCTAGAGCAACACTGGTCTGGCGGAACTGCTCAGGACCCGAGGTTCTGCCTGTACAAGCCCTCCACTGCATTCTGGAAACATGCCTACATGGAGATGATGAAACCACCTGAGCTAAATTAGCTTGAATTAAAGCTTAGAAGTACTGGTTTGCAACAAATATTCTTACAGCTTTCCTCCAGTCAATGCATCGTTACTGCTCAGCCCCTGTAATGGTACCCATAGCATTTATGTTTTGGACTGGTATTTCTAAGAGCATAATTTAATAAGTGGGAGAGGAAGAGAATAACAGTCTTTCTCATTTGGGCTTTTGGGGTTGGTTAGTTTGTTTGGTTTTGGCTTCTTTCTAAGAGTAAATATTCTCTCAGGTTTGCAGGAGAAAAAGAGGTCTTTTTGCTGGAAGTTACACCATGATGCTTTCATACTTCTATGTAGAATAAATTCTATGATATTATTTTTATATATTTCAGGCAATGTTCCCATTGCTACAGAATATGACAAATGGAAAATGTAATCCCTATTCAGTTGTTAGCCTCTAAAATTAACGTTATTTCTAAAACTCATAATTCAGAGATTTCAAAGTTCATAATAATTAGGGTTATTTCCTGTTGCTGCAGAAGTAGAATGAACTTTTAACATTTTAGTTGAAGTTTCCAGTTATATGGAGAACTGTCCAAAAGCCTTAAAGTTCCTTAAAACAGTGGAGTTGAATGCCTAAAACTGTAACATATATGAAGAAGTAAAATCAGCAGATGCTTATCTCTCCCACAAGCAGTTCTGCTCACATGCTTATTTCCACTTTTTTAAATGAAGAGCAATGCAAATTAGTTCTTTTAAGCCATTATTATCACTTCATCTATTACAAGGTAAAACTCTATACTGTAGCTCTCTTGCATTTGTTTAGTTACTTTAATAGAAGCCAGGCTTGATTTTCTTTTTCCTTTTTTCTTTGTTAACAGGGATGAGAAATTATCTGAAATTATTTTCTGTTCTTCTATAGGTCAATTTCTGAAACATGCAAATGTCAGACAGGCACACTTCTTGCCAGTACTCTGCCTTGGTAGCACAAAATTCTTCCCAATTCACATCTATGCTTACTGCTCAGGCAAAGTAAATATTTGCACCAGCCTGTCTCTCGCTGATCAGCGTTCCTTACCAAACCAAAATTCACCATGCCACATGGACATCTCCAGTAGAAGAGTTCATTTCATACACTGTTAACAGCCTAAATAATAGAGGCCTCATTTAAGCTCCTACCCAAACTCCTAAAATCTCTCTCATCACTGGAACATGGAGTGCAACTTTCACCCTAAGAAAATAGGTAGACTGAGTCTTCTTTCAGAAGTGCCTTTTTATCTTGGCTGTGGAGGGATCAGAGTCAGCCAGCTGAGACTGAAATACACAGAATTTTTAAAGGGTATGTAACAGGTAGTTCCTACTGAAAACAGCTTTCATCCTTGTCGGCTTCTGAATAACCCACTCCTGCTTGTAGCACAGGACTATGTAAATATAATTTGCCTAATGTTTTACTGAATTACTTTGGTGTATGGCTGGGTAAAGAGCTCAGGAAGAGAGAGCTGTGCCCACCTGGACAGAACAAATGCAAATAGCATGCTTCAAACTGAATCTGAACACTTACTCGTTTAACTCCTTCAAGATGAAATCACAGACACCATGAGCAGAAAAGAGCTTTACATGCAGTGCAACACAAAGGACCACAGGAATCCTCTAAAGCTACTTAAAATTCTTTCAAAATGAAAATAACTTGTTTGAAGAAAATGCCTCCTGAAATATTTCTAAAGCTCTTCACGTATTTCTTATTATACTTCATACATTCTTACCTAAGTTCAAGAAACCTGTGATACAAGTCTACAACTATAAACAAGGGTATCCTACATTAATCCAGGTAAGGAATATTGTCTTTTCTTCAGAGTGCCATGAGTACAAACTGCCTGGAAGTTGAAGTAACACCTGCAAATTATATGAGGCAGTCATACAGAGGAGGAAATACGAGACTAACTTCTAGAGAAGTGTATAGGTCCATGTTATGCTTAGAAGAATATCTAAACTAGTGACACTTCCTTGATTTCATTGAAAATGATGTTGCAGGGCAAGTTACAGTGAAGAAATCACACTGCACAGCTCCAAGATTACTTTTTGATTTTGAGCTTTTCTTTGCTTTTCCCTTTTCTCCAAAACTAAAAAAAAAAAAAAGAAAAACAAAAGCCTGTTTCCCATAACACTTACCCCCTTTTAAATGCCCTGCAGCATTGCAACAACATAGCTAGTATGACATTAAGATAATATTTTAATCCAAGATGATTTTGATTTGACTTGTTGAAGCCACTGCTAACTTTTCAAAACTCTTAAACCAACAATATAAATGAAGAGAGCAGCCTTATTTTTAGCACAACAAAAAAACCCCCTGTGTTTGGTGGAGAGTGAGCGCAGGGACGATTGGGCACAACTAGGTTATGTGTATAACTACTCTGATTTTAACAAGCATATCTATATATATGTGAGCTTGGGTGTAATTTCTAAACAACAATTTCCAAGAAAATTTTGGCTTTGAATATTTTAAAATTTGTTCTGGTATTTTATTCACAAAATATAAACATTACTACTCACTCCTAGAAGAGAATTCTGTATTAGCCTTTGGAAACCCCTATATAAGGAGCACAGTTTCGTGTCATGTATGAATTTCAGTGAGGCTGCCACAGTCCAGTGAACTACCATTTTAAAACTCAAGGTTTTTTTGCACTAGTATCATTGCATTGGTTACCTTGCTTATGAAAGGAAAAAAGGAGTCTTTCAGAAGAAAAAAAAACAACTTTCACACACTTTCATCATATTGCCTGACCAATAAGCTGAATTCTCATTTTGGGTGTGATGGGATAAAGCCAGAAAGATTCCCTTGACTTCAGTACAGTTGCACTAGAAAGCAAGGTGTTTCCGAGGAAAGAAAATCATTATAAAATCTTTAGACACAGCCAAAAAAATTTAGAGACAGAAAAGATCTTAGAGAAGACATTTGAGTGATCACAGTTTAAATTAAATTATACTTAAAAAGAGAACTATTACACTTGTTACTCTGATTATGGCAAGAATCTCATGGAATTCTGAAAGAATCACAGAATATGGTCTGTATCACAAGGCAACATTTTTCCTTTTTCCATTAGCAGTCTAACAAATGGTGTCTGTCAGATGCTGCCAACATCATTACATATCTTCCTGAAACTATATGATCTCATTGCAAAGAGGTTAGATTTGGTACAAAATCTCATGGTTCTGGTCCCTGTTCTGTCACTGCATTTTATTCTATGACTCCTTCACATATGCAAACCATGCTTCCCTCCACAAGCATAAACCAGCACGGGATTAGTGGTTGCTCATTTGATCAGTGAACAGACCAGTGTAAATCCTGCTTTGGTCATTTATGTTTTGCCAACCGTCAGCAATTGAACAGATGTTTTAAAAGTTAGATATGGCTAGAATGAGAATCACTTCAGCTAAATTATAAACTATACAAAAGTTACTTATGTAAATTAGCTGTAAGCTATCATTTAATCATATTGACCAGAATGGAGAAAAAAAGTAGATTCATCAAGGTTTTAGTGCAAATATTAATAAGGCCAAAAATAAGCTAATGCCCTGATGATTCAGCTACCTTTTCTCCCCACAATGGTGTTTTTATAAAACTGTGGAGAGGTACATCCAACCAGAGGAAAAACTCCAAGTACCTCTAAAAGAAAAAATAGTTTGGGTGTATAGTTTGCTGTTTTGCAAGAGGTCTGCTTGATACCTCTTGCATGACCCAATGATGATGATTTCAAGCAAAAAAAAAGCCCTGAAAATCACTGATTCATAGGATCTGCACTTTGGCCAGCTATTTCCCCTCTAGAAGAGAAAAACTTGTTGAGAAGGTCTCAAAGAAATGAGCGTCTTTGTTAAGAGCTCCTTTTTTTGATTCTGTGTCCAAAACAGAACCTATCTCACTTTTATATTTCTCTCATAGGTTCAATGCAAACTTGTAAAATATTTACTGGGACAGTACAAGCAGATCAAACTTTCAGGATGTTCTGGGCATACCATGAATGCCCAGGTTTTTTGCTCAGCAGCAAGGCAGATGATTATATCTAAGGACAGGCACTAAGGGGAATCTTGAGCCAGAATTTGAGTGTTCCCACACAAACCTGCCATTTCAATCCCATAAAGCTGGTAGAAAAATAAAAGGCAATAGCACCTGTTAGACAATAAATGACTTCTAAACCACAGCATCTCCCATAGAGCCAGAAGTTTTAACAAAACCATTGGAAGTGTCACTGTCATACTTCCTCTATATCAGCAAAGTTTACACACAATGTGCTGGTCTGAATACTTTTGAGCACTCCTACTCCTCAGTCTTTAGTTTGTTGTCTGTTAAAGAAGCAAATTAATCATAGATTTTTCTTGAGACAATATTGTTTAACCCTTACAGAGAAGAGCAGACGCTTTGGAAGTCACCTATCTATGGCAAAGATAATCATTTGCATTAACGGTTCCTTTCATTTCTGTCAGTGAGGCTTTGAGATTATGAGCGGTTTGAAAAACATTTTTTGGCCACCAATTTATAGCACTTTTTGGCATTCCACCTGTGGATTGTGTAAGCAGTAAAAATATTTAAGGATAAGTATTTTTTTTACAATAACAGATTGTAAGAGAAAAAGAGTTGCACACTAGATTTCCATTCATACCAGCGCCTCTGTGTCATTTTCAGTGCAGCACCACAGCTCCACTGAACAGATCCACCCACAGCTTTCTCCCAGGAATTTTTTAGTTTTTCTCTCAGGACTGGGATCCTGACATAAACTGTTCTGACAATCCTCTTTGGACTCATCTGGTCATGTAATGGGCAAGCACCTTAGAGGCCTTTCTCAGCTAAGGAACTGGCTGTGGAGGGACCCTCTGTGGATCAAGAATGTCTCACTTTGACTAATGACATGGCAGGGAAATGCAGACAAACTTTCCAACACTCTGAGGTTTTTAAAGTGTTTATATTGCCTTGGGAATGGTAGGACCTCTTCTCACCTGAAATTTACCATAGAGCATCACTCCAGAGAAGTGAAAGAGGACTTATTTATTCAAACGAAGTCAGTAGTCGTATTGCTGCTATTCTCTCCAAGACATTCTTGGATGTCTTCAGGGCACAAAACTACAAAGAATAAACTCCGCAAGTATTCTTAAATGGAACAACCTGTCTTTCAGAGATGTCTCTGAACAGGCATGTGTCACAAATAATCATTTTACATGCTCCACTTTACTTTAGTTGTCAAAAAGCAAATCCCTCAAAACTAAGACTGTAGTTTGGTTTTGGAATAAACACACTTAGAAAAAATCTTTTCTTTTTCCAATACATACAAGTTAATCAAGAGGTCCAATAGAAAAAAAATGTACTAGTTAAGTTGAAAATCATAGCAATGTTCTTATCGCTCTTGGAATTATTAAACATATGTAAATTGGTATTTGCAAACATCTCCTACTTACAATAAAACCCAAAATATTCTTTCAGTCCAACAAGTTTCAACATTGAAATCTGCCTAATACATTTCTGTGTTAATGTAGAATTTTAATGGGTTTTTTACATACTTCCAAACAAGAAAGAAATGCAGTCCTGTATTGGCCTCTTATTGTTTTCTTAATGTTTCCATGTTCTAAAAGTTGACTGCAAGGTAGGATGATAAGTTCAATGGTCAAATGTCTCCTATTTTTTCACAAGAGGATGACCTCCACAGTTACCATTCCTTTGTACAGATGTTGTGCTGAAATATTAAATAAAGATTTGACAGCCAGTGTTCTATGATATATGTATTGTAAACTGTGTAACTCTTTTACTGAAAATGATGCAAATCAGTAATTAAAAAATGACTCACTATCTATTGACTGTCTAAGAAATAAGGTTTTTCATTTCTGCATAATGGATCACCACCCACTTCTGCTTAGATGGATGGTGGTATTGCCATCAAAATCTGACCATTGCCTGTTTCTGAGTAACAGAGCTTCCCTACCAAAAAAAAAAAAAAAAAAAGCGATGATACTGATTATGTAACTGACATTCCTAATGAATCCAAAGAAGAAAAATTTCAGAGTGAAGTTACTCAGGGAAATTCTCATTTAAAAATTTTTTTTTCTTTTAAGTTAAGAGCCTCAGAATTTAGCTTTCTAATGGTGGAGGTCAAGCTTGGAAAGATTTCTGTGGCCAGATATCATGCAATTTTAATTATGTGTACATCTTAAGGCAGATCTAGTCTAAAATATAAATAATTCCACTAAAATAAAACCTACATTAAATTCTGTTGAAATGGAGCAGCAGTCAGATCCTTAACCTGGTGATCAAATATCTTTCCATCGGAGATTAAAGGTGTTTCTGTTACATTCCTGTTGCTTCTAGTGTAATGTTCTCTGGTGAAACTGTGGGAGGGATTGTTACAGCAACAGGTGTTGATGTTAAAATCATAAGCTGCTGATGTCTAAGAACTCAGGATGAAATTTTCAGCAAAAGCAGAGATCTAATGTATGAAATGGCTTTAAGACATATTTAACAGGGAGAAAAAAACTTGCTATGTGATTCTTTTCTGCATCATGAGTGGCACCTCCGAGTTTTTCAAAGGATCTGTCCTTGTGAACATCTCTTCTTAAGGAAATTGATGTATCTTCCACATTTTTCAGCAAAGAAATCACCCCGGGGCAATGCTAAGAGACTAAATATTGCTGAGTTCCTTAACAGGAACCCAGATCATCAAGACAGGATTATCTGTGACTTTTTCTACAAAAAGGACAATGGCAATATTCAAACAAGCCCCAGAGGGGGAAAATGTAGTGATATATGCAAACTAATACTCATTTGAAGAAAGGAAGGAAGGAAAAATGACTGAGCTGTAGGGCTCTGATAACTCAGAAGGACTAAACAGAAAAAATACAGAAAGTAAAATTGAAGAAAATATACAGATTTATATGACTGCACAAAGTCTGTGTTAAATTTTGTAAATAAAACATTAGACAAGGTAAACTTATGTCCAGTATTTTAGATTTTGATAGTAAATAATAGTTTATTTAAGTTTTATTTCCATTGTCCATTAACAAATTTTTATAATAACTTCAATTTCACTATTGACTAAACATTCCTAGTTCAGACATTTAATTTCTTATGACATACTGCTATTACATGCTTGGATAAATGACATTTCAAAAATCTTATCATATGTGAGATACACTGTGCAGCTCATAGATATTTTTTAAAAGAAATTTTAAAAAATCTTATTTTGGCACATGCAAAATAGTCTAAAAAACATCCAAAACCTTTAAAAAAGGTCTTTTAATCCCTAACCTAAACCCACTTCACTAGTGTGTATATATACATATATACACGTATTTATATAATTTTATCTTTTTACAGACAATTTATTATCCTCCCCTTGAAAACAAAAAGTATATGAACCATGAAAAAAATTCTGAATAAAATAAGGCAAAGGATGTTTTTTTTTTTTCATGTGTTGGGATTATCTCCTGTAAATACTCAAGTATTTAAGGGATACATCTGGGCGAGGAATGAGAAATGGAGTTTTTATTGCTGTTTTTTTCCACACACTTGAAACTCGTCTGTAAATGAACAATGACATTATTGAAACATCTCAGAAAAAAATCCAGAATAATTGTTTTTACCATCTGATTGGTCTGGAAATAAATCAAAGTTCAGAAAAGTTTTCCAAGTAAAATCTTTTACTTCTCCTTGATATGACTGGAAATTGTTCTATAGAACTATTTACCCTGTTCTCCACTCCCCAAATTACTTATCTAAAAAAAATCAGAACAGCAGAACAGTTTGATTAGCTACCTGGAAATATCAACAGAAAAGCCTTGGTAATTCCACACAGAATTCAAAAAATACCCTCTTTCAGAATCAGGATTCTAACCAATATTTGTTTCCATGTTTACAAGATATTTGCATTTAATGGAAAAGAACCTCATATTTTGGCTATTACAATGAAAGTCTAAGGATCACATCCTCACCAGATACACATTAATTCTATGAAGCTCAGCTGGCTTCAAATGGATCATACCAAAATCTACATTGCAATGATGAAAACTCTAACCAGGTTAAGCTCTGAGAATCCTCGCTGCTTAACACATTCCTTGCAGGGTGATCTCTGCTTCTCATGAACACACAGGACCTCCCCATTCACACTGGAAAAGCAGAATGCACATAATTTGACATTGGTCTAGACCTACTCTCACTGAATAAAAGGTCTATGAGACCAGGATTTCAACCTATGAGCACGGCTTAGATATCTGCCTAGATAGGCTGCCATGCCAAGTTCTGTTCTTGTTGGCCATCACTGGGATGGATCCGAGAATTAATCAGAACCACCTGACAAAATGGCAAAGTCTATTATGCTTTTCTTTGCACTGCAGCTTAGGCTGCTCGTTTGCCCTGTTCCGTATTTTTATCACGTCTTCCACTTCACACGTGGAACCTCCCAGGCAACAAATACTGTCCTGTGAGTAGTGTCCATCATGCTGTTTATGCTCCACAAGGGATAGGACTGCATGCATGATTTGCCCATACGACAAGCAAGGTATGGAACGGAATAAGAGGTAAGATTGAATGGACACTGACATATAAAGACCATCTGAAAGCTATAGATGACCCTTCAGCATCTGCAGAAATCAGGCAATTGTATGACTTGACCTGGGCATCACCAGGAAGTTCTTGGAAACTGTTCAGTAAAAAATTTCTTCTACTTCTTTCTGAGTAGGTAAAAACATCTCTCTCCTAATACTTACTATACTAAATCAGATCTGCTGCACCATGGTTTAAATTCTCATTCATGCCCAAACTCAAATCCTGTTTGAGATCATTCTAGCAGAGCAAATGAGGTTTCCAAGGCCACACACAGCCAGTCTATCCATAAAAAAAAAAAAGATTAAAAGCTGATTCAATGACTGATGTCTTCGTGACAATTTGTATAATGTTAATCCTGATGTGTTACTGAACAGTTTTTATATTTAAGAGAATTTCCTTTTGACAGCAAGATTTCAAATCTAGTAAAGAGTTGATTACAATACTTAATATTTCCTAATATTGGAAAATAATTCTAAGCAGAAGACAATAATTAAAGACATGTTTTATCGCACAGACTTAACAATGAAGTAGATACAAAACCTGTAGTGTTAACAGCGTAGGAGTTAATCAAATTCAGTCACAGGAAAAGATGAAAGAGCACCAAAAAAAGGCCCATTCTTCTATCTATTCTGTTATAGAAAACATAAGAGAATGAGAAGCTTACTCTGTCGAGTGAGAGAAGGTTGCTAGAGGACAAACAACTTCCTGCAATTTCACCAGAGACAACAAATCGGAAAAGGAGCTGCTAGGAAGCTTTCTGTAGCAATAGTGAGCACAAAAGAAAAAGATCTGTGAAGACAAAGATAAGCTTCAACCAAATACTTCACTCCAAACTTTCTTACCAAAAGCTTTGTGCCACCAGCAATATGGATGTTGAAGAAAATATGCCTTGATTAAAAAAATAAAAAAGCTTTCATTCTTTAATGCTTTTCACAGGAGAGCTTGCCAAATTTTTCTCAAAGAGGATTTTTTACGCAGACAAATGGAACTTCTCTTTCTTCTTTAGTCAACCAACATTCCTAATGAATAAAGTAGAAATCCCTATATTTCTAACACCTTTAATCATTTCAGTAGGCCAGAAAGGGTCTAAATCAGCATTTTTCAAATGTCTTTTTACTCATAGATTACAAGTAAAATTCCTTGCCTTCTTACAAGTTCCTTTTCACTGTATATTTCAGTACTGTTCTAAATGTCCTGGTACCTGCTTTTATGTTCACTGAATGATTCGTTTAATCACTGCAGCTGAATTTTCTTTCAAGACATCCTTCTTTGACATTGCTCCAAGATAAAATGTGTCATAGAGGCTGACACATACTATAGCAAATCTCTCAAAAATTATTAGAACATCAGCAGCCCAGAACTTCTCAAGCACTTAAAATGCGCACACCAGCTCCTCCAGTTGCCCATGGCTATTCACTCCTTCCTTCCCCATAAGCAACATGACCTGCTTCCAGATGTATTATCCAAGCATTTCTCAGTAGCCAGAGATACATTACAATTTTTTGTTTAGAACAGTGAGTAGAACAGTAACGTATCAGACTTCATTCTATCACCTGTTCCATTAAATGAGTCAAGGGTATTCATTCTGAGGAATCCACTGCTGGGAAGACTTACGCGCCCATTTACCTTCACATACCGTAAGCCATCCCATTGACTCTTCTAGTGCCACCATGCATCAAATCAAGCACATGTTTAAACTCTTACAGGATCAGGGTTTCATAGCTGAGTTCGGGCAGGTTCAGAATATCATGACCTCCAGCTTCAATAGGGGTGGCAAGGACAGATGTGTGACCACTTCAGCTGCCCCAGTTCATGATTCAGTGTCATAAAACATGCATTTCTGCAAACTGTAAGCCTTAAGCCAAAAGAAACATAAAACAAGAATTACACTACTTCATTGAATGCAATATTTAGGTGTGACATAGGAGTTGCTTTGCTCAGAAAAATAGACATTTTTACCATGATGTGGAACATTCACACATATATATATATATATATGTGTGAATATATATTTTTATATATACAAATAAATATGCAAATAGCAATATTAAGATATTGTTACCTTTCTGTGTGCAGCAAGGCAACATAGGTAATTGATTGAAAGCAATTACAATATGTTTATATATTTCTTAGAAGCTATAAGACCTTGTTTTCTTGTGTAATTCTGTATGGATCTGTGTAAAACTGCTGTGGATTAGTTGCTGCTCTCTTTCAATTAGGTCATTTTAATCTGAAAAATTTTTAGCATTCCTCCCATTTTGGGAATTCAGCACATATGGGAAAAGAGGAATAGAATAGTGTCTGAAGCTTTTTGATTTATTATTTGATTTTGTGTTTTGCTACATATACACAAAGACTTACACACAGACTTACACATACATGAAGCAATTTGCCTGGTTGTGTGTTTGTGTATTGTAACATACAAAAGCTCTCACTTTACTGTCATATAAATCCAGTATTTGACAGTTAAGTGCCTAGATTAATCACATCACCATTTCAGAGCTATTCATATAATTCAAAAATGCAGAAGAAATTGATTCTTTAGTTCTTCTCCTCTTTCTATGGATCAAAGAGACCATGACTACAGGAAGAAGGAAATTAGTTCAGTAAATAATTAAATAGGGCTCTGAAACTGAGGGCTGGTAGAATGAGAAGAGCATAAACCAAATTAAGCTGAATTTATGGCAATGTAAGCTCCTTGCAACACAGTTATTTCTGTGTCCTTTTTTGAGAGCCCCAGAGGAAGAATAAACACATTTCACTACTTTGTTTTGCAAATAGATTGAGGTGCTAGCTTTCAAATAAGAAATAGATCTTTAAGGTCCATATAAATTTGCTACAATACAGGAAAAGAGATATTATTGTAAGAGATCAAGACCATTCAGCTTTCTCCAGCCCATTTTTGCAGATGCCTCCTAATTAAAAAAAGAATGTTAGCTTCAAACGCTTTGATGGAAATTCCTTATCTATCAAAGCTTGCGTCCCAGATTAGCCAAATCTCTGTGCCAGATGCCCAGCTGCTACAGATTCATGGAATTACCCTGATTTAAACCGGTCAATGAGACAGCCAATTCTTTTAAATGTACAGCTCAACTCCTTCTACCCAGAGTTGTTTTTTTCCTTTCTTTCTTAAGAAAGGATTTTTGGAAAAACAAGGTGTGTACAAGTTCTATGGTGAAATATGATTTAAAAGCACAAAGTAGTGTTAGACCCCCCCCAAACAGATAAAAAATCTCAACCCTGCTATGTGGTTCATAAGTTTGTACACAGGATAATAGTGTTAGGTTCCTCTCACATATGGAGATATGTATGTTTCCACAAGTTAGAGATGGAAAATAATAGTTGGACACTCACTCCGTCAGCCAAAATGCCTTCTAGTTTACTATCAGTGTATCTTTCAACACCTGAAGCAACAGGTTTCCATTTGTGTCTTTTTTTTAGAGTCACACCTTTGTTTTGTGAATGCCATACAATATTTCTACTTCAATCATCAGAATTACTTCAGAAGTTCATTTTTAAGTTGAAGCTTGACAATTTGACAGTGTCTAGGAAATTTCAGTGGAGCAATCAAAGACAATCTACAAAACAGTTTCATCCAAGTGGAGGTGGTACCTCTCGTAGTGGAAAAACTATTCATTTTGAATGACTGCCAAAACACTGAAGAAGAGAAAGGAATTTCCCTACCCTGGAACTTCCTATCTAGAAGTGCATAGACAGGTAAGAGAAAACCAGTGTGTCACCAAAAGCTTTAGGTTTAGACTCAAAACGAAAACAAAACCAGAAACAAAAGCAAAATATTTTCTAGATAGAAGAGCTTAAACATGACAGCGATTTGATCCAGGAGGGTTGTGGTACTACTTATTAGTTCTTCAGTTTGCATAATGACATTATAAACTCTTGCTGCTGCAACAAACATGTCAGAAAATGGTTTTTCATTTAGAGGATCTGCCAAAGCAAAGGCACACATAGAAAAACTGTTTTGTCATTTCTTCAAATCAAAATGGTTTGATATGTATGAGATTCAGCAATGGGAAATACAGCACAACAGACAGCCACATTCCACATCTGGAAAGTCTGACCCAGGGAAAATGCATGTATACTATGGGACATGGGAACTTGTCAAGCTCTGGGTCTATGTACTTTTTTGTGCATCACAACATGAAAAGAGACAGGCTTCCTCTATTCCTTGCAGGAGCATAGCCCTGCCAGTTGGACTGAAATAAGAGTGTGTGAATTTTCTCAATGTTACCAACCTACATTGGATCCCAGGGAACATTTAAAAATGACCAAATATTACTAGCAGACACAGAATTCAGCTGACTTTTTCAACACCTTTCCCAAACAATATTTCAGAGCTATTTTTAAGCTTTCATTTCCCTCTGACAGCTAACCTTTAGAACTGAAACTGTGAGAACAACTTCAGTGTAACTGAAAGGAAAACTTAAACTTTCCCCACATACATGAGTGTGATGACAAATACCACCCTCAGACTGAACTGAGGCAAAACTTGGTGGCTTATCCCAAGCGGTTGCCAGAATTAGGTGTTGGATCACCCATGCAGTTCCATGAAAAGAGACTGTGATGAGAATTGTCTCGTATTAGAACTTTTTGTGTGTGTCACCTATGACTGATTAAGTGAAAATACAGGCTCAGGAATACATTCACATATATGGATCTCTTAAGACATAGTTTGAGGTGCTGTGAATGGCATCATTCAGTTTAACATCCCACCTGGAATACAGAGAAGATTGTCACACAATTACAATGAAGGCGATGCTGTAAATACTCCATCAGCCTCTCACAGAGTCACAGGAAGTGCTACTGCATAGATCCTTTTTATTGCTCTAACCTCCCATGAAATTCAAGACCAAGATAAAAATCACACAGGAACAAGGGGAAAAAAAGGGAAAACAAACCAAAACAATTATGCTGTGGTGGAGATCTGCACACTTGAAAGTAACATGCCCAAAATTTGTTTGAACAAAATCTAAAGGAAATTAAATTCAAGGGTATTTTAATTGGTGTCAGAGAGCTATTTTTTCCAGATGATGCTGAGAAATGTAATTTCAAGAAGTGAAGAGCACAGAGATCTCTTAAGAGCAATAGATAAAAAAATAAGGTGCTTGTGTGATGATTGTTTCATTACTGAATTCAGAATTACAGGTGCTTTACATCATTTGATTAAAACTGAGTGAGAGAGAACTGAAAACTTCTTTGGTTTGCTGACAAATCATTTGGAAAAACAAAAAGTATAAGCTGGTTATTCAGAATGTTTTTTTCAGATCTGTAGCCGTCTATGAGATATTATAAAGCTGATTTGCCCAAAATATAGCCATCAACTATTTTATATTACCTGCAAAATGAAGTTATGACATCAAACATGAGAAGACTCAAAACATGTGCTTAAAATTGTTTTGGATATTTCTTTATTTGACATAGCTGTAAGATGTGTTCACTTCAATAACCCCTCCTAACAGCATCTCCAAGTAACAAACTGAAACAGAAGAACTGACTGAGCTCTCATGAGGTCAACTTTGACCTGAACAGTGAGGAGTAGAGCACTGCTCCTTGTGGCACTGAGGATTGAAAATATTTTGAAAGATTTCTTGAAAATTTCCTTTTACCTTGTGTTTGTATCCTTCTACATCTGATATATCATACTAAACCAGAAAAAGATAATAAGGAAAAGGGGTACATGAATTTTTATGATCATATGAAAAGCCTCAGTTTTGTCTAATCCTTAGCCTGTTTGTAGAACTAAATTTTGCTGGAGATCACAAAGTTTTTGTTATGACTCTATTTTTTTCTTGTTTTTTTGACTTTCAGTGTTTCTAGTTTTGGAAAGGAAAAGAAAATACTGAGGTTCTCATGAAACTTACTGCACAGTTTCGCAGACCAAAAGGATCAAATTAAGATCAGATGTGGAAAGTAGCAGCAATAAGAATGTGAATGGGGGATGCAGCCTCCTACACGTGGTTTGAATTTTGTTGCACTCTACTGATTCAGATACACTACCAAATCTATTTGTCTGTGAAGCACTCAAGAAAAGAAAAGAAATTTGCTCAAGAGAGATTACCTTTATTTTAACGTTATATTGCTACAAAGCTAGCCAGAGGCAGGACCTGAGGTAACATACTAATATTCATTGTATGACAAAAAAGTAGGGGGAGGACCAAGCCATCATTAAAGGCAATTTTAAATAAATGAGATATTCAAATGAACATTTATGTATATTATTGTTACCATTTATTTCACTGGTGTATGTAAGTTCTAGTTCTGGACCATTTCTGATGGAATCAATATAAGCAAAAATCAATAAAAAAATAACTAATTAAAATGAAAAAAAAAAAAAAAAACCTTAGTTTCAGCTCCCAGAGCTGACTGGGCTTCAATTAAGAAAATCTTATAAAATCTTCCTAAATTTCTTTGAAATGAAAACAGAGAAAAAGAAAAAGGAAGCAATCTTTGTGACTTAGCTCAATAATGTACTGATCTGCTTTGTCTGTTTTCCTCCCTTCATGACTTTGTAATGATTTGTAAGAATTTTTCAAATTGAGCCTTATTATACCTGCTGTTAATAGCAATTTCCTGTAGTTACATTTTATTTGCTAAGCCTTTTTACACTACAAAATGTTGTGCCTGTGAAAACCGGCCTGAACAAAGCTCAATAAAATGATTGAAAGTGCTGATGAATTAGAATACCTGCTGATCAGCAGAAAACATGTTTATTTGTTATTGATCCTGACTCTTTACGGTCAAATCTGATTAGTTTAAACCACTTTAAATTAAAGATGGATATTCTGTTTGGAAGAACAGATTTTCATTTGGATGCCAAAACAGACACAGTGTTGCATTTTGCCAATATATACTATTCAAAGCTGAACTGTAAGGTGACATGACACAGTGGCTTTTGTTTCAAACTATCAAATGCCAAATCCAATTCTATTCTCTTTTTAACAAAACAAACTGCCCACTTCACAGTAGAGATCATTCCAGTATAGTTGCTTTGTATGCCTTTATCCTGCTTCACATTTGTGAACTTAAAGTCGACCAGAAGCACTGATGTATCCACAGCTGGATAAAACTGTTCTGTGAGTATTGCAAATTGGTGATGAAATTTGCTGAACAAGTTTCTTTAGTTGGCAGTGTTGTAATTACTGCCTACCAAGGTCTGGACCATGAGTGGGAATTACTTTTTAAAAAGATTTTTAATCCAAACTTCAAAGTTATCATGGAGTAAGGTAGAAGATAAACATAGCTCAGTTTAAGAGAACAGCTAGGAAGTAACATGTCATTTATTATTAGAAGCAGGTGTGGTATCTCTTGAAAGCCCAGGTTTTTTTTTTTTCCTGGGTGTTAGGCGTCAGCATGCTGACATGTCTAGTTTATAGCGATGAAAGTGCTTCTTCATCTCAGTTCACCAACTTTCAGGCTGTTATGGAATCCTGCCAAAGTTTAGTGCACACTGACAGATTCAATCTATCTCAGAACTAACCTCGTTTTAGCCTTATTGCTGTCTGCACCACTGGATTGATGAAATGAAAAAGAGGAAGTCTTCTATAGACTTGCAAACTAAGGAAGATGTCCTTTATCACCTCTACTCCTGATTTTTCCACCCTACTCTTACATAACTGTGTAAAAAAATTTCAAATGCACCACACTTTAAAAAATATTTTTTAAAAAATTAAAAATATTTAACCGTTGCAGCCAAAAATTTCTGCCATTTATTTAAACCTAGACTGGAGAAAATAACTTTAAAAAAACAAAATCATTATTTTCGTATCTCTTATAAAAAAGAGGAAATACTGCAAAATTAGCAGGGCAAACTTGGGAGAGAAATGTACCAATACCGTCCCCACCTCTCTGACTCAAAGATCACATCTGCTGATGGTACATCCCTGTAGCAAACTTTATCCCTTACCCACTTGTGTGCAACACAGCATCTAGGATAGTGTTCAGAAGACAAAAATGTATCTACTACAAGCACTCTTCAGATATTCATGCCTACCTGTCCAGAACTACAGGATCTATTCTCCCTTTTTGGTTATAACATCAACAGGCGAATAAAGGACATCTCATACACTTGAACTGTGTATCTGTAATGTAAATCTGATCTTGCTCTGAGGTCTTCAAGTGCTTGGAGGAAAAAAGGGAAAGTTTTGGGGGAACAAAAGGGACAGAATGCATCCCACCAGTCCACTCATCTCCCACAACGTGCGTAGACAAGTCTTCAACAGTGCCAGAGGAACAATTTCTCCTTATGTAAAAAAGATGTGTATGCACTGAAGAAAAAATGAACCACCAGATTTGACTCTTAATTATTGACAGATATCTATTTATCCTAATATTGCTGTAACTCTTCTTAGCATTGTGTTTGTTTAGACAGCAGACAGTAAATAACATTATAGGCACTACGAGAAAAAGATGACCATATTATTTAAATGTGAGAGTTGATTTTTATAAGCAAAAGCAGATTTACAGTAGATTGTAGTCATTAAATGAATGGGCCATATGAAGAAACAGTAATGATAGTTTCAAATCTACTTGATTTTGTCTTTAAGCTTCATGGTTTTACTTTAATAGCCAAACTGCCAAAGGGACAAAAAATTAAATGACAAATGCTGAACTTTGTTAACCATAGTGTATCTGGCTGTATCTTTAGTAAAATACACCTTACAGCAAAGAAATTAGATGGAAAAATTAAAAAAAAAAATTTTGCCCAGCAGCTTGTGCAAAAAGATATAATTTTCTTCTCTAGATTGATAAATCATTCTGGTTTAACATCCTTCTTTGGTAGGAAATGTTGTGTTACATGGGTGACCTGGGCCTGAGGCTGCAAAGACCGCTCAAATCTGAGTATTCAGAGAAATTAGGAAAGTGCACAGAACATGCAGAAAAGGAGGTTTTTGGCTGTAGATTTGCTACCTGAAACCTAGACTGGCAAAAGAATATATTTTTTGGTATTTCCTGGGCCTTGATTTCACTCATCTGTGTGCTTGTGTCCTGCTTCTTAGCAACTCCAGCTTCTATCACTTTTCTTCAAGTCTTAGGGATTTTTATCTTGAGCTGGGGCTAGGTCTTGATAATATTAATTTTTGTGGAACTCAAATCTGCTTGGGGAAAACCCCTTCTAATTCTGATCTGCCTCAATTCCCCTTTCAGTGATCAGTCAGGCCTACATCCTTCTAGATATTTAAACACATAGCTACTACGTAACAGTCTCACTTTCACTGAAATAAAAAATCCCAGATTTTATTACTTTTGGACTAAAGATTTTTGGGTCACTTTTGTGGTTAATAGTCTTGATCTCTTTCTGCTATGTCCATTTAAATATCTGTTGGGCTGAAGACCATAGTGTCTGTCCCCCTCTGCAAGGCTCTGTGAATATTGTGTGTGCTTTTCTCTGGCAGAGCAAAGGAGCTCTTTGCAACAGACAAACACAGGGAACACAACTCTGTGATCTATCCCACTTCAAAGTGTTGAGAATATATATTAAGTTTTAGTTCATGGTGCATATGGTTCAGCCAAAAATTCCAGGTCATATGGAGTTCTAAAATGGATAACTTGGACCAAAGCCCACGAAACCCATATTTTAACCTAAAAACACAAGCAGTCAAAACATAACTACCAAATATATCCCAGCATTTCCTGGGCCTGGATCCTCAATGTTTACATTGCCATGAATTAGACATCCCATTTTGTTAAAAGATTATAAACTAAACACTAATCTTGTCTTCTAGGGATCAGACAGCTCACCATGCAAGTAATGACATTTTACACAAACCTTTACCATCAAAATCAGTTGTGAGTCCTTTGTGGGCAAGGCAGTATCCAGAGGTTGTGTTCTTCAGCAAAGTGGGCATTAGCTTCTCTTCCCTGCATCTATTTTTTACCTTTCTTCAATAGTGTAAAAGCAACATACTGGACAGTGTAAAAATATTTTGTTTTTATTGAGGACTGACTTTGCTTACTTGTCTTTAACTGTGGACATACATTCTTCTGCCACATTTCTCATAAGAGCGGGGAAAAAAAACACAGTACAGTTTGGATTAATTTATTAAAGGGTGAGAGATGTCATTTTTTGTATTTTTTTCATCCAATCTCTTTCTGGCTTCCTCTTAGGAAGGTTTTAAATACTATCTTTTTCTGGCTTCCCTATTACTACCTCCCATTCAGTTTCTAATTTTTGAAAATATCTTCTCCTATGCCACGCATCTAGGAAGGCCCTAAATCCACTGTTGATATGCCAATGTCTTTTAAGCACAGCTGTCTTCCCCAGACCTCCAGTTGAACACACACACTCCTGATTGACAGTTCACTTTTTCCAGGATACTTAATAGCAAATTGAAAAGCAAATTTTTTCTTGCATCAGTTCCTTTTAGTACTTTCTCACATACCATTTAACCACTCTAAGGTATTGTCTCAGCTGGGTCAGGGTGCTGTAAAGCATTCAGAATCCTTTCTCTCCCCTGCTTTTGCTTCTCAGTAGTAAAAAACATCCTCCCCATGTCACTAGCTAGTATTTAACTTTTTCTTCTCTTCCTACTCTCTTAAGTTTTTCAGTCTTGCTAAAACAATTTCTTAAAACCTCAGGCTTCTTTCTCAGGTTTCCTCTCCTTGCAGTCAAAGTACTGCTTTGTCATTCAATTATGTCTCTGGAGAACTCAGACTCAAAAAAATGTTGTAGTAGAAGTAAAAGTTGATTCACTCAGCCGAGCTTCCATGCAAATAATGATTACCAAAAGTTAAAACCACTTTGCTGCCAAGGCTCTGTTACTTTCTCTGAGAATTGCTGTGTAAAGTAAGGCAAGAGAGAAGACAGATAAGCACTTGCATATATTGATAATAGAGAAATTACAGTGTTGTGTTTCATTTTATGTACGTACATACATTTCCTCAGTTGTCACAATATTCAAAATTCATTGATGTTGTGTATAAAACACTGGGCAGCACTAGCAAGTATTTTCTAGGAAAATGTTAACTGGATTTTCATTTGAAAATTAATGTTATCCACCAGGAAGGGACATCACTATGAAAATACAAAGGTTGCCAGTAAAATAAATATGCACAGGTATTATTTCATTTCACAGTAAGATTCCTTTATATTACATTGGCTGTGTGTAAGAGCTTTAGTACACACATTTTACTGAGAACATTCCTCAACATTGCATGAAAATATCCTACACTATAGCATAAATGAAATTTGAGCACTGTATTTTATTAATTAGAAGCCAGGATCCCATGAAAAGCTAATTGCTAAAAGCAAAATTTTTCTCTCTAAAAAAAGAGAGAGATTCTGTTCGACTTAAATCAATAGTCTTCCATCGACTTCAGTTGGAGTAGACCATAAACATTTTGTGCAGCAGATTATCTTCTGGATCAGCCCTAACACATGCTTCTTCTGGCCTTGGCATTCATTAAATTAGTGGCAAGAATGCAGTTGGGAGGTAATGCAAAGCCTCAGGTGCATGGTCAGTTCAGCAGAAAGTTGTGAAAACAAAATGGTCCCTATCTCAAAGCAGCAGGATGTTGGTTTGTAAATCTGTGTCCCACCAGGTGATGTTCTATCATTGTGGATATTGCCTGCTGTGTCTCGTGCCCTTTGCATTAAAGTTCCCAGGCACTCACCCGCATAGCCCTCCTTTCAGTAAATTTAAAAGGTTAATTAACAGGTTCTTTTCTTTAGTACCTTATTTAATAAAACCATTGGAATCCCCACCATGCACTCCACAAAATATTAATCTTTATACATAATCATGTTTGCATTATTGGCATAGGTTAATCTGTTGCCTTGGTGATAGAGAATCTGGGGTTTTTTGCCACAAATGTTACTCTGTTCTCCAGAGAAAGAAGGTAAATGCATGGTGCAAATAGCCTCCTAATTCCACCCTTCATTTGAACCTACATCTTTAAATTAGAAGTAATTAGAAGTGAAGTTCAAAGTATTTTGAAGATATCTACTTTTCCCTATCTGTCCATAAATAGAACACGATATTAAAATGTGAAGAACACCAGTATTAATTCAAATTAACTCTGTCAATTAATATCTACTTCTTTATATGACATCTCACAGCTTCAGTAAGAGACCACTACTGAGCAATGACTCCAAGTCCCCGCTCATCTTCTTCCATTTACAGCAAATATAGCAAATCTACAAAGCCAGAAGTCACAGGCAGAGTTATTTTTAGCACAGTCACGTGACTGGAATTTGGAGAAAAAAATAGCACAGTTATTGAACACCCCTACTGTGAATGCATCATGGGAGAGAACCATATAACAGTTCTTTTTCTGTGACACAGTTGAGAAAATGTAGAAACCAAATTTAATCATGACATGACCAAGCTTGAGAAAGATTTTCTGTAAAAATCCGGAAATTTCATTCCTTTTTTTTTTTTTTAATTTCAGTGATGACAATAATATACAAGATAGTGGGGAAAAAAATACATCTACTTTTAAACACAAGCATCAAATTTTCAATTGCCACGATTATTTTAACACCATTTTTTAGATCACAGAAAAGTAAAATCCAGGAACACTAGACTGTCAGTATCTCAGGAAATAGATAAAAATTACAGTAGACTGATCACTGTAATAAAAGTGATAAGAGGAGACAACCCCACATTCCTTTGCTTTGTAGACAGAGTGAGGTCAACACATATCACACTCTATAAATCAAAACTACAAGTGCTTGCTTTATTTTGTGCTGTATTTTTTCTTTATCACTCAAAACATTAAAAGCATGGCCATTAGTTTTACAAATGCAAGCCCGGGTTTGAATTCTTAAATAAGGACATGGACAGTTTTTTCCAAATTGCTATCTCTTCAACCCTGCAAAAAGCAGCAATGCATAAGGAAGCTAACTTGCATTTTTGTCCTAGATTTTCTACAGATTTATACTGCAATGGTAATAAGCCAATTGGTTACATGAGGAAAAGGAAGAAACCAACACAGACAAATATTGGAATCAATTGTTCTATCCATTCTGGCTCTATGCCTATTAAGTTTTCAGGTACACAAATTCTTACTGAATCTTAAAGAATCAGAACCTCTAAAGATCCTCTTTTTCTCTTTTCTCTACTCCCTTAGTTGTTCTAAGCAGAGAAAAGATGGAAGTAATTCAAACTGGCAGCTGCAGGCAAATTTGGTGGTAAAAATAGGAACTAAGAGCTTGGAGCTGTTTCATAAGATCATTTCTCCAGCAGTGAGGTTTCTGTTTAGACAGAGAAAACTAGAGCTTTTAATTCTCTAGATGAGTTCTGGAAGCAATAATTCTAACAAGTGAGGTTGTTCATAAAGCCTATATGATGTCCAGCACTATTACAAAATCTCTTTGTCTTGCAATGCTCAATACTTGGAAAACTTGCAAATTAATCCATTGGCTCCTAGTCCAAAGGCTGGCCGTTGGTTTTCTCTTGCCCAGGAGGAGAAATTACAACAGATGAGAACTCAGTGGAGCCAGTTGAAACATTCCAAAACATTACTCACATTAATTTTAAAAAAAAAAGGTTACGTTTTGTGAACATTTTTTGATCATTTCTCATGAGCAGAAGGGGCAGAACACTGGGGATAATTCCACGACACTCATCTAACTCTGCAAAAACCACCAGGGCCCGGAAGGCATTCGCTGAAATGGGCCTTTTGTACATGCCACACTAAGCACCAGACGCAGGCAACCCGAGTATGAATGCACTCCTGGGTGCACAGCAAAGTGCCCCAAGGAGGGGGGAACTGCAAAGCACGAGCACATATAGGCACAGACAGAGAGATGCTGGCATTGCGCACAGAGCAGCTTGCAAACAGCCGGGTGCTTTTGTTCTGTGCGGTACAGACACAGCTGCATGTGAGCGGCAGAGGAAATAGGAAGCCTTTGTGCCCCACTGTTCCTTCCTTGAATAGGGACCAGGCTGAGCAACAGGGAGACCACCAGCTCCCTGACTCTTGCCCTTGAGGCAGAGGCAACAGCAGAAGAAAAGGGAAACTATTTAGAGAGAAACAGAGGGATAAGTTGACCCTTGCTTTTCACTGCCATGTGGCAGCAACACATCACAGCGGTGGCTGTGCTTCTTGCAGGAGGTGAAAGCCGACTGCCTGCTTTGTCATTTAGGGAAGCACTGCCCTCCCTCAGCCCCAGGTACAGCATAGCTGAGCTTCTTGTGTAGAAGAAGGTAGAGAGGGAACTTTTAGTTACCTCCAGAACACTGAAATCTTCAGGCGATGCAGTGAGCACATTGAGAAGCAGAATATTGAATCCTGATACTGCAAAAGAGAGCATTTTGGCTGCTGTGCTGGTCTCTTTTTTGAGACAATGCCCAAGGAAATCAGTCTCACCTTTAAATTTTTACACAACTACTTTTGATTATAATAAAAGCATTATTACACTGACATAACTGTTGCTAGGGAAGTGCAATAACACGTAGTTCAAAACCTGGTTTCAGTTCTGAGGAATAAAAAGCTAAAGCAAATTATGTACCTGTCACAAAATGGATAAAGAAAATAAATCTCAGTAGACAGAGCAGATGAAAACGGTGTAGATGGGCACAATCAATTCAGAGATCTGAGGAACTCTGAATACGGTCTGTTGACAAAAAACAAGGGTAAGGCTGGAAAAAAAAGGTGTGTATATCAAATGGAATTCATTCAGCCACAGGGTTTGGGGATTCACTATAGAAAAGGCACGTAATTAATTATGCTTCAATCCTTGACCTATTTTATGTCAGTAAACCACAAATGCTTATGTTCATGCTAAGCCTAGAAATAAAAGTAATGCTGTGTCAGCTTTCAGGGTGAAAAACACTACATTTTTGTTGCCTCCATGAAAGTGTGTCTAATTACCTCCTAAGGCTAAAGCCAATAGGAAGGTTAAACTGTGATCCGTTCTTATTATTCATTACTCAGACTTTTCTGAACTGGAAATGCGTAAGGTTTACACCAAATAAATATAACCATTTCCAGGCCTATTTGCAAAGTAATTCAGGATTTCCTCCAGTACTGCCTAGAGGTTTGCCTGGTGCAAAAGTCTGAAAAATGGAACTCCTGATGGACAATCTGACTTGAGACCAAAGAAATGTCACTTTCTATATTAATCCTGAAGTCATGCAGCAGAGCACAAAATGGTTTAATAGGTCTTTCAGCAAGTCTTCTAGCTATTGGAGGTAGCTAAACTCCTGAGAACCTGAGCAACACTCTAGTTCAGGCCAGTTGTGTCTCAGAACAAGGCACAGCCTATCTGCTTTTGCTCTCTTCTGTGTCATCTTGAACTAAGTAGTGCAGAGTGTGTCCCCTATCTCAATAAAATAATGAGATTTATCTGTCGTCCATGGCTAATTTTGGTTATCAATCAACTCCATGAGAGAAATTACAGTAGTCACCCAGCCACATGACAGGAACTTCAAGGTATTTTGTGACTTGTGAACAGTACAGTCAGCTCAGCACAAGCCTGGCTGTAACAGAAAACCGAGAGAGAAATATTTCACATTAATTCTCTAATAAAACTAGAAAATGTCAGGAATAGCAGACATTCTTTTCTTGTCCCTGATTTTATGCTAACAGCTATTTTGTTCGTAATTATCTTACTCTAAATTTGGTGCAATATAATGATCAGCTAGTTTTTAAGGAAAATTTGGACCCACTGTTATTACTTTTTGGCCATCTTCCTGAAACCAAGAAAAGACTCTAAGTAATAAATATCTTACTATGGTATGCTGTTGGAACTTTGGGGTTGTCCTGGTTTTGGCCAGGACAGGGCTAAATTTTTGCAATATCCGGGAGGTGGTGTGACCAGGACCCTAAAGGTGTTTGATACCAAAGGACCCTCTCTCACTTCCAAGGAGAAGGGCTTTCCTTCCACTTGAGAAAATATGGTAGGAAGAGATGTCTGGTATTTGTTTATTGTTCTGGGGTCCAGTGTGAGCATTTTTTGCATGTGCATCATTCTCTTTATTTGTATACTTTTGTTATCAATATTGGTGCTGTTACTGTCCCTTTTTTTATCTCGTTGCTGTTTCCAGTAAATTGTTCTTATCTCAAACCATGATACTTGCCTTTTGTGCTTCCAATTGGAGGGGCAGGGGGAAGCGAGCATCACCTTAATTTTAGTGAGAGCCCTAAATTGAAGAAAACCCTCACTAAACCACATCATGGGTATAGAGGAATGTATCATGAGAGAAAAGACAACTAAAATTTAAACTGTTGTGAGCTGGCCTTATTTACCCTAAGAAGTAAAACCAGGTTAAGTAAAAAATGTCTGTTAACACCACTTCCAATATAAGCCTTTAGTATCTTTGGAGATACTACTATTATTAACTCTTCTAACGTTACCATTTAATGTACTGCCATATAAATGAATCTTTACATTTTTCCATACCTTTTTTTCCCCATCACTTCCACAGTGATGTATCTCTACACATCTTTTTTCAGCACAAAGCTGTAAATCTAAGAACAGTTAAAACAATTGAAAAAAAACCCCACACATTTTTATAGAGAATCAATGAATGTCAAGAGTCAAGTCTTGGTGAACTTTTCAAAACTCTTTTAAGAACAGTTTTTCATTAAAAGTAAATATTCACCTTTTTAATAAAGATTTGGTCATACAACATAGATAGACACTTATTCATGTCAGTTGCAAAACTCACATTGAATTCCACAGAAATCCTGCAATCTAAGCAGCATGCTACTTTTAAAAGATGTGGAAAGAGCAATAAATTTGGAATAAAAAAATTCAAATGTTTGTAAATAAAATATGATTAAAAAGTTCATTTTTAATAAAAATGTTCTTCTATACTCCCATGACAGGCATCAAGTTGATAATTCACAAGAAATTAGAATTTTAAATGAACAGAAAAAACAATAAGCAAAGCCTTTCTCTTAGTGACTCAAAGCTACATTTTCATTTTAACACATTTCCTACTGATTTCTTGGTACACATTCCACTGAGGTGTGTAGTAAACAAACTTCAAATGATGCCTAAAGCAGGAATACTGGATCTGTCATCTTCACTAACTCCTACAAATTTGACAAAAATGTTCTTTTAGTTGCTACTCTGATAATCTTTCCATCATTCTTAAAAGCAAAAGGAGAAGCAGACAGACAGAGAGAGGGAAAGCAGGAAAGAAGACGGAGCCAGTAAATATTTTGAAGGGTTTTTGAGGAAAGTGCACTATACCAGAAAGTGTATTACAGGAAATAAGACAGATACACAGTTCCCTGCTGGTGTGTGTGGAGAGGGTACTCACAGGAAGACACCTAAAGCCAAGCCTAGAAACTCCAAGTCATGGTAATATCACTTCTCTTGACTGCTACTAACGTTTCTGGACTTCAGAGCCTTCATCACAAGCTCTTGTCACATGAATTTGCTTATTTTCTGGAGAAAATTAACTAAGGTTATAATACGTGCTATTTTAAAAGCAGGTCTGGAAATAGAAGTTGCTTGCTCTTCAATTTAACACAAGCTTGTCTTGTTGCCTTTCAGACAGGAAAAAACAAAAATATAAATAAGGTAAATATGTAGCCCTCAAGAGTGCTTTGCCTTCCTGTCACTTCGAATTTGCAGAGTTCATGGGCTGGATACTAGATCCTTTTGAAGAGATCTAAGCCTTCAGTTGAAATAACAAATACTCACACTCTCGAATGCTGAACTCTAAGAGTCATTCCCCACAGGAAACTCGAGTAGATAAAAACTCTCAACAAGCTCTGTCTTGTAATAATTCTTCAAAACAGGATGCACAACCCTCATTTTGAAGGTCAGGTGTTGTAATTAAAAAGAAGTATGCATGGAGTCTGATTTATCTAAAAAAGGAGGACCTTCTAAAGCCTAAGCAAAGCTATTCCATAGACTGGATCAAGAACGGGCCATGCATTCAGTGGTGGCAGTTAAGCACTGCTGTTCCCAGCTGTCTATGATGTTGCCCAAGGCAGAGAACAACAGCAGAAAGTGATTGTGTTCATGCTTCTGCCACTCCTGCACCTTTCCTTAAACCACCTGTGAAGGTGAGTAGCTCTAAAACAACAGCTAGAAACTGGAGCATGGAAAGTGCAACTACAGATTGTTTTATGCTGAGTGTGTGCTCAAAACAGTAATCACCAGCATAGAGGGTCAGTTCCAAGCAGTAATGCCTGAAAGGGACACTAGTGGTGGATGTACATCAGAACCCTGTGTTTTTCTAAAAGACTGGGGGCTGGCTCAATTTTTTGCAATTAACTTAGGAAAAGTTATTTAAATCAGGCTTTAGTAAAATCTAAGGTTAGACAAATATGATTAGACTAGCTACTATTTCAATAATAACTTCTCCATAATGTTTTCTTCTCACTAAACCAAAAACCTCCACTCAGGGACAAGGATTTAACTTAGATCCCTAGAGTAGTTACCTTCCTCAGGATATTCCTATTGATCTGTTGACTCCTTTACTGATATACCAGCAGACAGAAGACAGTCCACTTCAATTAAATGTCATTTCTCCTGCCCAACAGGGACTTCAGCATGAATTTAGTCCTCACTCTGATGTTCGCATTGAAATACCACCATTGCAACTGCTTCAAGTCAGGGCCTTCTAGGTTTCGGCATTTTGGTTTGGGTTTATAAAGAGATGGAGGGCAAGGGTCATCACAGCTTCTTTTCTTCAGCTTCTGGTGTCTGAAATTAGCAACCAGGGCAAGGAACTAGAAGAGAAAGTCAGCAGAGAAACTTGGGAAAAGTGGTAGTGGTCATAACAAGAACAGCAGAGGAAAGGCACGGTCAGGAATTCCTACTATATGAAGACTGTGAGAAGTCAAAAGAAGAAAAACTACCTAAATGTCCACTCCAGATGATCTGACTGCTCTAGGCTGAAGATACTATGTCATCATTTTTAGAGAACGGCTGTAATAAATATCTTGTTGCAGAGATGCACAAAATCTGTATCAGTGTTAGGCATAATTCTGCCAGACACTTTGCAGCAATTATAACAGCAACTATTGTTTCATAGCACCCCCACAATGCAGAAGAGATTATATAAACTGATTTTACAGAAACATTTCATTTTAGGACTAGAAACATCTGATTATAGTTAGAAATGCACAATATATTTATACCAGCTAGAACCAAATTACACAGAACTGGAAGTATCTAAAATCCTTTACACAAAAGGAACAACACTAACAATAGTCAATAATTGGCTAATCATGAAGCAGATGATGTCATTGGGAATAAAGATAGTTTTAGGCATATATCATTTATTATCTCATTTACAAATAGTTTATGAATAACTAAGAAATTTTTAATAACACTCCTGAGTATTTCACAATCATTGATAATATGTACTATAGCTGGTTATAAACAATGCATCATTATAAATTATTCATGGTTTTCTAGGACTGTTTAATGGCATTTGATTAAAATTCTGCTGGATCTATTAATGACGTTGCACACAATTTATAAAACCTTAATGTAAAGTTTCATAAATGTTTATTTTGACTTTTAAGTCTTTTAAGTCACAGTCTTTATTCTTCATATAATGATTAAATCAATGTGTGAAGAAAATTAATGGAAATTACTGTAGCAGAAAGTATAATTTTTGCCAAACATAATTTTTCAAGAAAAATACTTGTGTTTAAAGACTGGAAATCAAGATTAAAATTACTTCATATTCCGATTGCAAAGTGTCGTGTGCTACTAATTTACTTTATCAGGTTACTTTATGTGCCAAATTCTCTGGTTGGACACCTTCTCTGTTGATGCACTACTGTCAGAAACAGCTATAAAATGAACCATGCCTTTGAAACAGGAAAAATACTGAATCTGTAATGGTGCCATAGCAAAGGAAATTCTAGTGTCCTGAATACATTCTCCTGTTCAGGCTCAGATCTGCTTCCACACTGTTCATTTATGATACACGTTTTTCCTACCTTCATAGTTTTATTGAACTTCTGACAATCACATGCAGCCTAAAATCTGATCATTTGCCTGTACATGTGTTGCAAAGGGATGATTTAAGTCATCTTGAAATTTCATTTCTGCTTCTCATAGGCCTTTATTGTATATGTGCTTGTCTTCCTCCCATGTACTGTCTTCTGTGCTGAATATTTAGTTATTGTACCCTTTAAACAATGAATTGGTGATCTACCATGAAGAAAATAAAACTCGCTGTTTAAACATTTACCCAAAATCTGACTTTAAAAAAAGGGTTTCTATTTGCTTTTCAGTATTCTGAAAAAGCTCAACAAAGAAAACATTAAGAAGTCTTCTAGTCACTGTTGAGGAATGATCCTTTATTCCTCTCCCTGTCATCTTTCTTCTCATAGGGTCCCTTCATGGATATCTGTATGACCTTTTGCATTTTCACTGGCATGGGGGATTCGAAGGGACACAATGATTGAACTCATCCTTGTGTTGGTTGTGCTCTGATGACCTCCACTACACTGAAAATCAACAGCTTTACCAAATTCTGTTTTTCTCTCTCACAGGAATAAAGGAACTAGGCTGATTCAAGGTATTATTAAAAAAAAAATTTAAAAAAAAAAGGCAAGGAAGATGTATGAATTTCTTAGCCATTTCTTTCCTTTCTATAGATTAGAGGGCTGCATTCCTCACATATATCAGCACCAAACATCTGTCTTTCAGGCTACCAATACACATCTCTTCTGTGGAAAAGATTTCAGAATAGGCAGGACTGTCATAGTATTTCCAAGTGAAAGTTTTTTCATGTTTCTCTAATCCAACCATTTTGGATGAAAATGTAGAAAAGCCTAAATCCCTCTCATCTGTCCTTAAAATGACCATTCAAGTCATTGTGTAGCTGTATGATCACAATTTCAGTCTAAACAAGCCACATTCAAAGTGCTCCATCAGGAATCCCATTCCAAAGGTACATTCTAACAAATGTGCCCTGCACGCCTGGTGCAGTTGGTTCTAAGGTATCAACTATCTGGTAGCTCACTGTTTGCACAGTATAGTCTGGTTTCTGCTTGGAGACAATACCTACTGTAGCCAGACTATTTACTCTGTAAAGAGAAACAAAATTTCCCAAGGGAACTGAGGAAGTGACAACACTTTTAATTACTTGACTCAATTAACCAGTTCCCACTGTCACAGATTTGATCCAGTTTATAGTATTTCCATTATTAATTCAGTCTTCCTCACACTGACAGTTTACAATGACCATGCACAAACCTGTTGTATAAAGTGAAATAATGCCTTAAGACTAATAATTGATAACATACCATGCAGAGTATTATCAGTTTGTGGTCTGGCAGTTTCATTAATCTACATGCTACACGGACTTTTATTATCTTTGGTTCTCCAAAGTTTCCGTCTGAAAACTCATTAGGCCTATGAGAATGGCATACCTGAGCATTTAAAGGTGATAAAATAGTATTCCCTGTTTTCCAGGTCTCTTTTCTTTGTATGGGAAACAACTTATTAAAGCCTATCCTGGTGAGAAACTCCATAAACATGATCTGCTCTTGTACGAAGTTCTACATTTCTGAAGGTAACTCAACCTCTCTGAGCACAGGCTCTACTGAACATAGCCCGTGACTTTTACATAAAAGCATGTTATTCTTCAGAGTGGCTCAACTATACCTCAAGTTATTTTGCTACATATCTAGGAAAAAAGTGGGCCAAGTGGTAGGACTGTGAACTGCCTGAGTAACTCTGAAAAAGAACTCAGCCATTTAGGTCATTCCAGTCAAGGCAGTGAGACCTATGGGAGTTTCCAAATGTTCCTGGGAGTCTATTTCAGTTTATTTCAATTAGGAATTAAAGAGGCTATTTGCATCTTTCTGCCTCTAAGTATTTTTCAAATCTGGTCACTAAGCCATGCAGCCTAAAATCCTGAATATTTTCGTCCCAGAGCCATAATTCCTCACTAAGCCTTGGACTGCTTTATCACTGTTCCCATGAGTTTCTTACCAAATAATGACATACAGAACGTATTTCAAAAAAAATCAGCTCAATTAAAGAAATATGATGTTCTCATTGCTGTACCTCAACCCTAACTTGCAAGAACTTCCTATCTGATATAATTGGAAGAATCTTTCTTCCCTTTATCTTGAAAAAGAGTATGAATAAAAACAGACAGATCATAGCTTTATTTGCAAGAGATAAATAAAACTCTACAAAATCGAAGTTGAGAACACATCTCAATCCCCCACTTCAAATTTTTATTTATGTGTTTACAAAAATACATTGTTCTTTGTGATATTATGAGTTATTCAGTGAATATTCTGCAGGACAGCAAGGTGATTAATTGAAAAAAAAAAAGAAACAACCATTTTATTTTTCCTATGTGTAAATATGTTTTGTTTATGACATCCATTTAGTAGTTTGAATACTGAAGAAGTATTCAACACAGCATAGTCAGAAGAGCCATAATGAATTTCTGGACTTTAATTCTGCCATAGGGTGAAAGTTCAATCTTTCAATCAAGCTCAGAAGATGCATTTAGCTATTTCTGATTGTTAAACATCAGCTTGTTCCTGCCTACTAAATAATAAATTTGGTTACGCCCTGCAGTTGTTGAAGAAAGTCTTTATTCATACTTCAATTGTGACATTTCATGGGATCATGGGAACTCCAAACACCCTTTTTTTTTTGTATCTGCATATAACTAAAAATACCTTAAACCAAAACAATATTTGCAGATAGCTTTTTAAGCTATTTTGAAAATTAGGCTTTTCTTGATCTATTACTGAAATTATTTTGCTTAACACATTATTTTCACCTTTTCCTGGAACAAAATTATGTTAAAAGGTCTGTGTTACAACAAAACCATCAGAAATATTTACTTACTTTTAAGGTTACTCTGAATTTTAATTAAGTTAATGTACACTTTCCATTAAACAGACTTTAGCATAGGCTGGACCAGTTCCAGGTTCATAAGCACATGTTTTTAAAAAACAGTACATAAAACTGCCTATTCCGAGAAATTCTTTGGGTCTCAGATGGTATCCTACAGAGCTGTTCCTCCCAACTACAAGCTTCTCCTCATGCTTGGTATCACGAACAGACTCATCATTACAAAGAAGCCCTCAGGCAAGGATCTGGTATTCAGCTTTGAATAAAATCTAAGTTCTCCAGCAGGGCCCCAGACCTCTCACCTAAGATCTATTTCAGTAAATTGCTCTCCTGAAAAACAATTCAGTGAGCATTCTTTATGATTTCTGCCACTGATGACAAACAACGCATCCCTCCCTGGTGTATATCAATACAGTTACACAGAAGTAGAATGACACCTCTAGAAAACAGCAAATCTTCCAGCCTTATTTGACCCTCTCTCTCTAGTTTGAAAGTAGGAGATTATCTGTGGTGTAAAAGAAAAATTATTTTAACCAGGACAGAAGAGAGCAGGGAAATATTTAAGTCATTGAGGAAATTAACAGAGCACCTTAGAGTTTTGGGATTAAAAGGCATTAAATGGCTTCCAACATTGACCCTAGAAAATTTTAAAACTATTCAATCTCTGAATGGGCACTGACCACCAAAGATATCTCTTAGTCTTTATTTCAGTTATATGGTGCAGACTCGGACATTAGTAAACCATCAGTCCTCAGATGATTCATGGCTGGGATTTTTATGGACACCGGAAGAAAAAGTGTGCAAAACTGTAGACATTTTATAACGTGGATCACAGTTCTATGGAAAGGATAAAAGATGCAAGATATTCCACAGCCATTGTACTGAAGGATGTAGATGCCTCTGATCTTACTGTGACTAGCACCATCACACGCAGCAACACTGTTCCTCTATAACCCACCACAGTGCTCAATTCTGGGAGCACAAGCTCAGTACAGACCAGCACACATTACACCAGCAAGGATTTTCTTTCTCTGTATGCTCCCTGCTGCTTTTCCCTATTAGCCTTGCTGCTCTGTTCTGTTAGGTTTGCATTCCTGTAAGGTTCCTATCTCTTCTACTCTCTTAGTAAGAGCAAGATGGTGAGATTTTCATGATCCCCGTCTATGAAACACAACTTGTAGGAGTGATAAAGAGAAGAAACAGCAGCTAGATAAATAAGCACAGAATGAGTAAAATTGTGACCAAAAAACCCCAAAAAAACCAAAACCGAACAAAAATTACTAATGATCATGATTCCTTATTACTTAGAAGCTCAGTGTATTTTTCCACATGATGCATTACTCCAATTTAAAAAACAAATTTAATCCAGTGACCTTCATCAATAGTTCAAGATTCATTAAGGGGTGCTGAAATCCCACTCTCATCTTCATCATCCATTTGATGGACATCTACATAACGTCTTAAAAAATAGATAGATGAAGAAATATTTAACTATTTTATGTATTTTATTCAATTTTAAGAACAAAAAATAACAAAGTACACAGATAGGCCTGATACTAAAGTTGGGTTACAGACAGTTAAATATTCACAGGAAATGGACCCAGGGTTTTATGTCTGCCTTACCAAAGCAAAGGCCTCAGCTTTGAAAAATACACTTGAAGAACTCAAACCAGATTTAATTCATGTTTAAATAACTAAATTATATTACTTTTATCTCTGCAGTAAAACATTGTCCTGAAGAATACTAAGTCTTGTTAGGAATTGTTGCATTGTGACAGCTTGTGCCACATCTTTAGCACAGAAGTGGAATTGTGAGCAAGCGAGTTAACTAACCTGTTTTTGCTAAAAATATATGCAGGTAGATGGTTGTTAACTTTTATTTTTAGGTTATTTTAATTCAGTTTTATTGTCAAATTATTCATGTCACTAATGTCCCTAAAAAGTATAATTCTGTTATTAGGTCATGACTAATTTGCAAACCCAGGAAAAAAATCATCTTTTAAATCAGAATCAATAATACTAAATGTGAAAACATTTTAAAACATTTCTTAAAAATATTTATCAGAAAATCAAGGCCCCAAAAAATCATTAATCGAGGAAGAAATGGGCAAATCAACATGCCAAAGTTTGAGCAGAAGTTAAGGTCTATATTGCATAGAAGTACGGCAAGACCTGGTTTTAGCCCCCTGCCATGAGGCAACAAGTTAAATCAGCTCTTAAAGCCACACAAAAAGTGAGAAGACATTACCTGAGAATCAGAATGGGAAGTCATAATTCGATCCCAAGTCGTAGTGACATTATTTAATAGCATTTGTTTTCCCTCATAAAGGGGACTGTAAAGTTGTTAACAAAATATCTGTCAAAAATGAAACACTGACTGTTATCAATAAATTAGAATGTTGCCCAAGCACAGCATTCACTGCCTACTTAACCTGTGTCTGATATTGTCATTTCTTTTCCACCCACACTCATACTTTTCTCTATCAACTTCTTTTTCTCATTGTGTTTGACAGCAATCTTAAAAGGACTACAGTTTCTCAACAGGATGAATGAAGGGATTTGACCACCTGGGACAAGACACAGCAAAATAAACAAAAAAAAAGCAGAAACTGAACTTTGAAATTATCAATATTCAAGCATAAGTCAGCCCTCAGTAATGCTGATAAATGTTCACAGACAGTTACATCCAGAAAGGAATGAAATTAAAGTAATGGTTTTCTAACCCTGATAAAAGAGTGATGCATCAATTAATAGATGCTAATGAGGACAGGTTGCTCAAAATTAGCAAGCTTGCTAAAAGAATCCATCCTAGATAGTAACAGAACTTCATATGAACATCATATGTGTGCAGATACAGCTGTACGTAGTTCAAGTAAAACATAGGAAATTATGTTAGATCTAATTTAAAGCAGTGCAGACAGTCAAACAGACAAGAAAAATTCAGCTTCTGTGCTGGAGGCAGGACTTAAAGAAGGTAAAGGCACTATTAAATTTTCTATGTTCAACACAGGCCTGACTTCTTCCCAGGATTAGTTGTCATCCTGAAATCTGAAAATTAAGGTAGATCTTGAACAGGTTTGATAACAATTAATTCTCAAGGACACTTCACACTTAGACAGAGAAGGTCAGAATAAGTCAAACCCAACTTGTGCTGTCAAAGCTGGAGTTCAAAGCATGTTGATCCTAGAAGTGTAAGACATATATGAGCTGTTCATGTGAATTCAGGCAATGATGGCTGTACACCTTATCAGAAGCCGTCTTGTGAAGCCTCCAGTTGGTGCTGTGCTTCTAGTCACTAGTTGGGGGGTAGGGGAGCATGTTCTGGATGTCAAATATGTTATAAGAAAGATCGGACTAGGAGAATGGAGGAAGACTAACACTGCTATGTCCCTTAAAGACAAACAAAATGTGCCAATGGCTTTCATCAGAAGACAGGAGCAGGTGCTCTCTTCAGGGCTCTAACAAAGACCTGAAGGTTCTTTGGTTGATTTGTGGTATGGTTTTCACTAGCAACATATTATCAGGCTATACAAGGGGCTGCAAAGGTATCACTCAGTCCTGTTTGTTATAATATGTGCAGAAAATAGATGATCATGCTTTAAATAGAAAATTACTAACTTCATTATGATTTTTTTTTTATTATGGTGTTGTTCACTACAATACCTGAATGCTTGAGAAGAGTAGCATTTACCTTCACATTCGTAATGCCAGGAAAAGGGATGACATTTTAAAGACAGCAAGACTTAACCCAGTTTAGAGGTTTGCAAGAAAACATTTATAGGAGCACTACCTAGAGATGTGTGGTATCTGTTTCTTCAGAACCCTTATCATTTTACCAGCTATTTCTGTGCCTGAGTTTCAGTTTTCTATGGATCCAGTAGCAGCTGTGTATGTTTAGCACTTTCTTTGAAACTCTGGCTTATAGTTAACAGGAATGAGTTTAACTTGTCACGACAGAGAGAATTATTTTACACAGCACCCAACTGCTTTAATCTAGCAATAACTTTTTCATTCCTATGAGCCCTTCCCTTATTAGATGCAAGCCCTTCCCTCCATGTTTGATGTAAGCAACATTTGAATTTCTGCAGCAACAGATGAAGCCTAGTCCATACACAGATGATAAATTATAAATTATAATTACCAATTAAAATCTTATTTCTTTATGTGCTTTCTAATTTTAGAAAGTAAAGTATATTTACTTTGCAGCAACTGTCCTTCCATAGAGCCATCCATACAGCAGACTGAAAGAGGCAGAGCCTAACAGAAGAAAAATGTCATCACATGATTAAATGATAGATGATATCAGAGTCACAGAACAGGTCAGGTTGGAAGGGACCACAGTGGGTCATCTGGTCCAGCCTATCTGCTTGAACGGTTTGTGTCCGAACAGTTCTTAAACATCTCCGCTGAGGGAGACTCCACAACCTTTGTGGGCAATCTGCTCCAGTGCTCAGGCACCCACACAGTAAAGAAGTTCTTCCTCATGTTCAGATGGAACTACCTGCGAATCAGTTTCTGCCCATTGTCTCTTGTCCTGCTGCTTGACACGACTGAGAAGAGTCTGGCTGCATGCTCTTACCACATTCCTTTCAGACACTTAGAGGCATTGATGAGATCCCCTCTTGTTCTTCTCCAGACTGAACAGGCCCAGCTCTCTCAGCCTGTCCTCTTACAAGAGATGCTCCAGTACCTTAATCATCTTTATTACCCTCTGTTGGATCCGCTCTGGAGCTCCTTGTCTCTGCCTCCATTTCTATTATGGAGTTAGAAAGAGACCACATTTTATAAATAACAGGGACTCATCTAAACTCTTACAAATAGGAAACAGCATGACAGCAAATCATCTTTCTTTCTTTCTTTCTGAATATACTTTAAAATTTTCTGTCACTATTGGACTAGAACTATTTTTAATATAAGCTCATTTCTCACACCTTTCTTTCAATGTCTACTGACATATCCCTTCATTTTCATCTTTTCATGCATTTAAAGTAGGTTATCTGCACAGGACTCATGTTAGAGATATGTATTTGTTAGTAAATAAATTAAAGTCATCATCACTAATCTTTTCCCAGCAGTTAAGAGTTTGAGGCATTAGCGTTTTTAGCCTATTATTACTCTAGAACTGTATCACAGGATGGAAAATAGTTTCACCATGCTTCTTGGGATCAGTGATTTTTGCAAAAGTTTTGTTTTAAAAAATAAAATTTAATGCTTTTCTTATTTAGTTCCATTGGAGTTCTCATTCAAATCCCAGAAGAATCCTTGCTTGCCAGTGATTTTGATGGCAGTCATAGAAAATGAGGACAAGAGAATTCAGTATTTCATCACAATTCAGGAACTGCAGGGCATCCAATGAAATCTCCAGGTCTCAAATTTAAAATCACATTACATAATAACCTGTCCAACTTATTGACACAGTAAGCTGTTGAACATGTTTTAAAAAGAACTAGACAAAAATCACAGAAGACAGGTCCACTAGAGGCTTTTAAACACAGTGGACAAATAACAGCCCCTGGCTCAGAAAGTCTGCCCTGTTAAATGCCTTAAACTGGGAGGTTTGAAAGGAGCATTGGTCTGCGCGTGCCCTGATTCTCATTCTCCCTCTAAGCACCATCTATGACCTCTCATCAGAATAGGAAACAGCAAGCTAAACAGACCTTTGGTCTCAGTCTATATGACATGGCTTTGGAACAAAAAATCTTTTAAACTGAGTGCAATATTTTCCCTTTCAGTGTCGTATTTTAGAGGTTTTTTAAGTCTATAGGTCATGATTGAGGGTAATAACTAAGAAGAAAAACAAGATAAGAAAGAGTAGATTTAATACATAGTTTAAATATCAATTATTTATAATTTAATAGATTGTTATTGCTCGGAAAAATACCAAATTAAATGGGAAACATAAGAATGTAATGACAGATCATGTCAATGTTAGATATGAATAAAAATGTCAATTATCACACCTGTAACAGATGGTGAGACTGTTAATCATTTTGTAGCAATAGTGAATTTGCTGCCCAAAGTAAAATGTAATGTTGCAATTAGGCTTGTGCTCTAGTAATAAGAATGATCTCAACGGTTTTGGTTTTGAGGCGTGTGGTTTTGAGGATCCCAAAACCCCTTGAATATGTTTTCTTCTCAAGTCCTTCCTCTGGAATGTTTGAATAGCTGTTTACATGTTTTAGAAAAAAAGCCAGAAATGCTAAGGGGTGTGACCAGGTTTACAGAAGCTTGAAGCAAAGTCCACATTCACAGAAGCACAGAATCACAGAATCAAGGAAAAACAGAATGGTTCAGGTTGGAAGGGACCACAGTGAGCCTTCTGATCCAAGCTCCCTGCTCTCAGGCAAGGTCATCCTAGAGCACATTACATGGAATTTCATCCAGACAGTTCTTGAATATCTCCATTGAGGGATACTCCACAGCCTCTCTGGACAATCTCTTTCAGTGGTCAGTCACCCTCACAGTAAAGAAGTTCTTCCTCATGTTCAGGTGGAATTTCCTGTGCATCAGTTTCTGCCTGTTGCCTCCTGTCCTATTGCTTGGCATCACCCAGAGGAGCCTAACTCCATCTCTCAACAGTGTCCCTTTAGATATTTATACACATTAGTAAAGTCATCTCTCAGGGGCCTCTTCTAGAGGCTGAACAGGCCCAGCTCTCTCTGCCTTTCCTCATAGGAGATATTCTCCAGCCCTTGACCAGTCTAGTAGCTCTCCATTGGACCTGCTCCAGGAGCTCCGTGTCTCTCTTGTACTGAGGAACCCAGAACTGGACACGGCACTCCAAATTTGGCCTCAGCAGAGCTGAGTAAAGGGACAGGATCACTTCCCTTGACCTCCTGCAATGCTCTTCCTAATGATTCCAGAATTCTATTGGCCTTCTTGGCCATAAGGATACACTGTTGGCTCATGGACAGTTTATCATCCACCAGGACCTCCAGGTCCTTCTCCACTGAGCTGCTTTCCACCAGGTCAGCCTCCAGCCTGCACCAGTGCCCAGGGTTGTTCCTCCCCAGATGTAGGACCCTGCATTTACCATTGACAATTTCAAAAAGTTCTTTTCTGCCAAAATATTCCTGAGACAATGCTTCATTTCCAGGCCTTATCCAGCTGGAAAGACTGAAACAGTTTACATGAGAAGATTACCTGATTACACATGTCAAAACTCTGTCTCACACCCTCAAAAATCATTGCAACTCATAAAGCACAGACCAGATTGTCAGATGCTATAGATTTGCCAGATCCATTGAAATTGGGTGGAACTTAGACAAATACAAATGTAGAGGACCTCCATATTTGCATATGATGAAATTATGGAAAAAGTTCAGGTTACACTGCTGGTTTCTGTTTCTGCCTCTCATCAATATTTTCATTATCATGGGCATTTGAGGCTCCAGGAATAGTGGCAGTTTTCCTTTCATTATATGTTAAAAATTACATGAATGATGATATTTCTATGTGTTTCTGGCATAATTCCATCTGGATAAAATAAAAGTAAAGCTAATGCTAGCAATAAATTCAATTACCATGTGTGTTTTTAAAACCCTCTGTGATCCTTAGCCCCTGACCTTTTGGCTCTCTTAACCAAAGGTCACAGCTTTCAAGAGCAGCTCTTGAGCTTCTTGGTCCGTAACAACCCACAGTTCTACCCACGGGACCAAGCTCATAATCATGCTCATATTCGTTTGAACCCAGCAGAGGTGCCAGGGATGTCACTGGCACCCCAGGTCAGTCATGGCAGGGCCTGGCAGCCAGGATTTGTCCCATCTCCCCAGACAGGAGCAGGAAAGCCAGGGGGCACCAAGGCAACCCCAGCACCAGAAATCTCCATGGGGATTGGGATGTGCTGAGGCCAGGCTGGGATACAGGCCCGTAGCTTGGCCCATCTTGGTGGAGCCCATGGCCAGGCAGGGCAGGGTTCCGAGGGGCTGGAAACTGGCCCTGCTCTGGGGTCACTAGGGTAGGAGCTATTGGTCCCAGGGGTCTGAAGTTCAGTCCTGAATCGTGGGGTGTGTGGAGAGAAAGAACCAGACAGGGCTAGACAGGAATGGGCAGGGCAAACAGTGCCCTGTTAAAGGAGTGTTCTTGTTTAGAGGTGCTTGGGGCAAGTATCGCACCCCCTTTCTAATACAGCACACATACTGTCTGCACACTGCCTTTCCCACAGAGCAGTCTGACCTTAAAAATAACCATCTTAGTAGCAAGAGAATTAACCTCATGAGGAGTAGAGTACGTTAGTGAAGCATGACTCTCTCATGTAAACCACTGGTCATTTCATTTGCTGCCTACTCTTGAGAGTAATGCTGCATATAATATTCATGAAACTTCAGTTGCAGAGATTTCTAAAAATAAAGTATTTTTCAAAAAAAATCATTCTCAGTCCTCCTCTGCAATTTCACTAGTTAAAGTCCCACCAGTCAGGTGACAGCTTTCAGGTCCCAACTGAGCAATTTAGCATAAGTGTCATATAAAATGCTAGTACAATTCCAGGCAGACATTTCATTTAATGATATTTCCTACATCATTGCAGTAGCCTTCAGGCTTCATTTTTCCATCCGTCTGGAGACTTGGAGCTTCAGGGCCTTGCTCAGGGCTTTTTTTTTCCCCCGGACTAACAGTCCATGTCTATGATCTAAGGCCTCTAGTTCTCTTTTCATCCCACACTGTTATCTCTAGAAATCTTCTACTCACCGGAATATTGCTACAAATTCTGGTTGCTGCCCCAGTGCAGCTTGAGTGCCCTTAATCTCTGTCTCATTGCCCACAGTTTCCATAAAGAACAGATTTTTCCAGCTCATGCTCATCCTACATATATAAAATGCCATCCAGCACATTATCTTATTCCACTTATTCCAAGAGCAGTCAAATGTGGATGCCTGAAAAAGAGTGAAGAAATAGGCCGGATATGTAGCAATGTCCTAAATATTTACCAGGTTACTATCAATTTGCAGACTAGACACTTTCTGAGCCAAAGCAGTTATCTGCATGTAAAAGGCCACAGTGTGCTTCTGTACCACAAAATACAGGTTTCTAAATTTTGATCCTGCATGCAGGTTCATCATGCACATAATCCCACAGCACAGGTTACACAGTTTTATTGTATGTTTTCTAATGAATTGTCTTCTTTTTTTTGTTTGGTTTGATCTTGCCACCTGATAGCTTAATCTAATGCCACTTAGTTTGTGTACTGGAAAAGGAAGCAAATTGTTTTCCGTGTTTGCCCTCTGCTCTGGGTTATCATGTATAATCAGATACTGGGCCTTGACACATCCACATTCAAGCTGGCTGGGATACTCTTGCACTTTTCTGCAGTAGCATCTGCAATGGTAATGTAGTTGTAACAAAGACGCCTGCAACTCCTAGATTAGCTGTATTAACTGAAAGCAGAGCTCTGGAATGCAGTAAATTGGTTTTGGACATTCTTTTTGAAAATCTTGCAGTCTTCCAGAGCTGATGGCTGTAACAGAAGACAAAGACAATTTAGTCCGCCTTGTTCTACACAGTGTTTAATCTTATCTACCTATCCCTTCTCTCTTTCTTGAGCAGTAGGCGGGAGGACATCATCACAAGGCAATGTCAATAGGATGTTAGAGGTTAGTGAGATAGATATGGATCCATAAGCCCTGGAACGTAGTGAACAAAATACCTAATATGAGGCAACAGAGTGGTTGCCTTCCCCTTACCGGCAGTATCCATGAGGGGATTGGTGACTGCTGTCTGGATCACTGCTGCTCTGTACTCCTTGGTTGCTACTCACTCAGTTCCCTGCCCTTGCATGAGAGCTGTTCTTGTCTTAACAAACAATGAACCCGACAATTAGGGAGGGGTGCATCCTGCAGCAAAGGGGCTAGCATTAATGCAATGAAGACAGAGAGCGGGGCATTGGATCTATTAAAGAGGTAAGGATGAAAAATCTGCTTGCAGCAGCCCACTTAAATAGATAAGTTGTTCACCTGCAGAGAGGCAGCAGTAGACAAAATTTCTGGGTGGGGAGAGTATTTTCTCTTTCCTGCAGAGCAGACCATATCCTCTCATCTTATTCCTCTCTTTAATAACATGATATAACCTTTGCCAGACTTCTCTCTCACTTACAATTTTGCTGACCGAATTTTTTCCTTATTCTTCAATTTTTCTCTCTTTACAGCACATGACAAAATAGCATCAATGTTTTTTAGAAGCATTTATCTGTCAATCTGTCAACTTCTGTTTAACAGATCTGATGATTACAAGCAATCATTTCAGATGCAGTGTAGTGTTAAATCAGACCTTCCCAACAGAAACTGAAGTTCCCAATGAAGCACCACACTTGGATTTGGCCCTCAGAAGACTGTGGTACCTAACTGAGATAAGGCATGAGATCTGCAAGCATCTCATAGATAACATCCAACCACTTTATTTAAAATGGAATTATGGGAAATCACATTCCTACTGTTTTACATGAAACTGATCTTGGGTACTTAGAGACAACTAGCACGTGTCAAACAATTTACATGTAATCATCAGACCTTTATCTGACGGGAATTTTTCAAAGAACATTTCTATAGCTATCCAGCTTACAATAGAGAGACTTTCTTTGGGTTCAGTGGACATAAATATAACTCTCAAAATAAAGAACAGTAAAAAAGTGCCTTGTTCAGATGAGATTGTTGCAAAACCATCATGAAACACTTTGGAGATGCCAATTCCTGAACTAGTGGATGGGTGTAAGGTAACCTGAAGTAACAAACCATACCCTAATGTTTCAGAAATCATGCCTCAGGATAGAAAAGAGTTGCTTGAGAGTTCCTACAGAAATTACTGTTGTCAGTTCAAGCTAATGCTAATGTTACTCATGTCTCTAGGAAGCCAGAGGATCCTCTTCCAGTTTGGGTGTGTAAGAGACATTGAACAACCTTAGAATGCTCTATTTCTCATGTTCACCAAATGCGAGAGTTTCCTGTTGCCTGGATTCCTTCACATGAAGTTGTCATGATTTAACTGTACCTGACAATTAAGCCCCCCACAGCCACTCGCTCCCTTTAGGTAGGATGGGGGAGAGAACAGGAAAAGTAAAAGTGATAAAACTCATGGGCTCAGATAGAGGAAAGCAGAAGTGTTGCACTTAAGCAAAGCAAAATTTGGAATTCATTCACCACTTCCCATGGACAGTCAAGTATTTAGCCTTTCCCAGGAAAGCAGGACTTCATCACACATAAAGGTGACTTGGGGGAATACAAACACCTTCACTCTGAACGACCTCCCTTCCCTTCTTCCACTAGACCTATACACTGAGCATGCTGCCATAGAGTATGGAATATCCCTTGGGTCATATTGTGCCCCCTTCCAATTTCTTGTGCATCCACAGCCTCCTCTCTGGCGGGATGAGGAGCAGAAAAGGCCTTGGCTCTGTGTAAATGCTTCTGAGCAATAACAAAAACATCCCTGTGTCATCAATGCTGCTTTCAGCACAATACCAAAGCATGACCCCATACCAGCTACTGTAAAGAAAATTAACTCTGCCCCAGCCAAAACCAGCACAGAAGCCGCGGCATACGAAACATAATTTCTCACAGCTACTCTTGGCTCTAGTGCAGCTAGATCACCCAGCCTTTATGAACCAACATACATAAGACATCTAAATAGATCAAACAGCATAAAATCATACTGCGTGTTGGCAAAACTCCAGCAAGCTCACAGTTCATTTCCAAGCTGACTGAACCTAATTAAAGCATATCTCAAGATATAAAATTAGTAGGGATATGTCAGAAATTAAGCATAAGCAAACAGATTCATAAAGAAGTCAGTGATAATTGGAATTTTAAATGGTGACACTAGCTTGCAATGTCAGCATAGTAACCATTCCTATGGAGATTAAGAATTCACTGAAAATTAATGTAGAGCCTTTCACGGGCTAAGCAATGAAAGATTTGAGCAGATGGAGACCCCTTTGCCTTAGGGGCAAAATTAATATTCTCTAAATGCATGTACTTCCCAGAATGCTGCATGGCCTAAGAGATCTCCTAATTATTATTCTGCTATTTAATTTCACAAAAAAACCCAGATGTATTCTTAAACATTTTTAGGTAGCAAAGGAGAGAAAAACAGTGAGGTAGGATGCTGCATAAAGTGTGATGTCTAGTCATGGTGAAGATTTCCACTTCAAGGAATTTTATTTTAGTTTTAATACCATTCAAAAGGTCTGTATCTCTGGCATGACAAAGCAAGCTGATCTCAGGGAATCCATTTTCTGTCCTGCACCATTGCATGACTGGCACAGACAATGGTAGAGTTCTTCACAAAAAATATATGAATAATATCACCAGTATTATCACAATTCCATAATTTTAGCCCCTTAGTACAGAGGTTTTCCAGGATGGCACTGCAGTGCAGTTCAAGAATTTACAAGGAAATTAAATCTTCATGGAACTCTCATTTTTTTTCATTGAAAAGAGAGTTCATAAATATCCAAGAGAAATGAATGGATTAATTTGGTAGTGGGGCTTTAAATTAAATTAAAATTTGCCACAAGTACACATACACATAGCAGAGGTGAAGCGGCCCAGAGACCCATTCCTGCTGCAGGAGCTCTGAGTGCTGTTATGAGGTGTTTCCTGACACCACCCTAGCCCTGCTCAACAGAGAATGGAGCCATGCAGAATCACAGAATGGGTCAGGTTGGAAGGGACCACAGTGGGTCATCTGGTCCAACCTCCCTGCTCAAGGAGGGTCATCCTAAAGCACATTGCACAGAATTGCATCCAGACAGTTTTGAATATCTCCTGTCAGGGAGACACCACAATCTCTCTGGACAATCTGTACCAGTGCTCAGTCACCCACACAGTTAAGAAGTTCTTCCTTATGTTCAGATAGAACTTCCTTGTATGCATGCCTTGTATTATACTAACCCAGGACAATGAAAATAATATATCTTTTTAAAAATTATCGATTATCTTTTATATATAATTATTCAATTCACTATAGAATATGCAAATAGCATGAGAATCTCAAAACTGCTTCCCTTTGATTCGTTCATTATCTATGACTTTTTTTAAAGGTTGGGATATGTATATTATAGTATATGTGTGCATATAATTGTGTGTATATTGTATAATTTTGTGTATATAATTTTTAATCATATAACAGGACAAATTAATATAATTTTTTAACCTGCCATTTATTTAAAGTAACCCCACATCTGGAACATACTATTGTAGGAGGAGGATAATCATCTGCAATGATTATCTTGATAAAGGCACATGCTGCTGAATAACAGCAATAGTTGCATACCGCAGAATATTCCTCTGGTCTTTTAAAATTATTGCACCATAGACATAAACTTCTAAGATCTCTTCATCTTGTTACATCACCAAAGTCAAAATTTTATAACTATAATGCTGAGAGAAATTGCTGAAGTCTTCTACCTCAGTGGAGGTGTACCACTTTAAATCAGAAAGGAATTAACACACTCAAAGCTAGTGGATTTGGGTTCCACAGTCACTTTGTTTCTGCTATACACAGGAATGACCGAATATTTTGTAGTTTTTTAGATACTAAGTAAAAAATAGTTATTGGGTTTTATAAAAAATTCCTGGAACACGCTCAGCTGGCAAATTAAGTTGTTTGAGGTTTTCAGTGTATTTTATGCATGAAGTAGAGCACAAGTTTATAAGAAACTTGCAAGAGAAAGAAAAAAATTTAAGGCATATCTTGTTGACCAGCCAACATTTGGAAAAGTTTTCCAGGTTTGAAATATATTTGATCTTAGGGGCCATCACATGCATCTCAGTGTTTGATGATAGTTGATGTTCAAGGGAGTACTAATTTAATGTCTGCAGCCCTTAAAATTACAATATATTATTATTATTAATAATAATAATAATGATAATAATAAAACAAAACCAAAACAAACTTGTATTTTTCTGCAGCTCAGGAGTAAATCTAAAATTCCAGGATGTGCCACTTTTTAGGATGAATAGAAATAACTGTGTTAAGCTGTAGTTAACTGGGTTTCCTTTCTCAAATTGTGCCAGATCAATAAGGCATCTAAACATGAATTAACTTTTCCTGGCTCTCTCTGAATTAGCATATACTGCAGGCTAAGAGAATTCTTCCTATCAAGTTCAAAGTAGCAGGATTTTAAACATGTTTTAATAGACAAAAAATTGCACAAAGGAACTACCTGGACACATTTTAAATTTTACTTTCAAAAAAATATCCTGAAGAACAGAAAAAACTAAATGATTAATATAAAGCTTCATATGCAATTCTGATTTCCATCTCAATTAACAGACCAAAACACATACTAAAGGTCCTTTTTTCCTGTGGCAGAAGGTTTCCATCCTGTTCACCAGATAAAACACTTCATTCTGGCCCTGTGAGAGTTGGAGGGAGATCTGTTACCAAAATGGAAGGTCAGAATGTGAACTATGGGTGTATTTTCCATGAATTATTGACTGAGATTTTTTTCCAGTAATAGGATAAATGCCTCCAGAAAAAAAAAAAGAACTAGCACAGAAAGAAGTTTTAAGCTTTATTTTCTCTGTGTGTGCTAGAGGGAGGGGAAGAAGGGCACCATTTCATTGTTTATTTTAAGAAAAGAGCTTTTTATATAAAGATAGAGATCCATTATTACCCTGGTCACTGACCATACCAAAGTAAGAGCAGTTAGGAAATGTATTTCTTTTCCATTTCAAGTTACAAATCAATAACTCCTACACTGCATTTAATTTGCGTACACTAACTTACATGTTCAGAGCTCAACAATGCCTGTTTTCCTTCTGTACCCACTGAGTGCATCTCCTGTTCCAGCTTTATGGTGCCCTGTCCCTCCTCTTTGCACTGAAGAAAACAGTGACAACCAGAGTGCTCCACCAAGCACACCTCAGGCCTCATTGTGGTGTGTGAGTCAACTCACAGCGGTCCTCGTACACCCAGGGCAACTATTCCTGACAGTCATTTTTAGGGTCCAACAACATACTTTGCCTTTTTGCTCATCGCCTTTCCCACATTTATTTTTCCTTTGTGCACAGCCAGTGCCTGAAAAGGGCTAAATAGGACAGTGTATGGTTTGGGGATGCAGAGGGGTAGGAGGGGGTGTGTGACAATCCAGAGTACATTCTGCTCTTCCTTTAAAACAAAAACCTGGGGAAAATAAGCTTAGTCTTCTGGTCGCTCAATAATATAATCCCCATGAGCAGAATTTTTCCCATTTGGATTAGAAAGATGAGAGTAGCCAAGACTTGCCTGTTTACTAAACCACAGGGTGCAATAAATATTACTTGGACAGTACATAATCATTTTTAAAACATTAGTAGTAATCGATAATTGCTCATAAATTTCTGTGATGTGAATGCCAAAAGCATTTTCTTGAAGCAGAAAGCTTAGGTCCTAAAACTTTGGTATTTTTATGTTTCTTATATTTTTTTGCTCCATTATAAAGTAGAGGTCCATTATAAATTAGAGAGTAGAGTTTGATTAGAAAAAAAATTACTTTTTTTCTGATTTTTGTATTAAAACAGTATAAAGTTGGAGGCATTTTAGTCCATAGTAAAGTATTCACACCAGGATATGAAGTGACTTAACATTTCAGCATAGAATCAGAACACACTTTTTTGCCAAATATTTTTGTTCTGCAAGTGAAACTAATTTAGTTAAGCATTTTTAAGTACCAATGTTCCTTCATAAAAGAAAATATTGACTAGCTCTAAATATTGACAGATAAATCAAGTTGGGTAGATTGTTTGGTAGATTGAGTGCTGGATCCACTGACCTTCAAATCCATCATGTTTTGCAATGTATATTCAATTGCCTTACAGCAACACACTTTTCTTTATACTCTGTCAAGCAAATACCTGACATAATGTGTGCTCTATCATCAAACAAAATAATGATTATTTCCATGGATTATGGCATGCAGGTGCAAGGGGAGGAGAGAAGTAAAGGTTATTCTAATTTAGTTCTCAGTTCTCCCTTGGACAACTTGCTTAGCTCACCACAAATTCATCACTACACAGCTCAGCTATTCCTAACATGCTGCCTTCAAAAATGTATTATTTATGGATGCAGTCATGTAGTAACTCAAATGTCTGGAACAATTCCACGAGAGATTCAAAAAGAATATTACACCTTTCCTACAATTTGTAGTAGTCTTAAGCTGATGAAGCGATTAAAGTTAAATGCACCGTGATCCCAGTTGCTGCATATCTATGTTCAGAAGATACTACTTTACTTAATTGCCTTTCTAAACCAGAGAGCTCTGTCGTTGCAGCAAGAATATATAAGGGAACAAGTATAGCTACTGCAGAAGGAAGAGGCAATCAGCATGATGAACAGGGAAAAGTTAATAGTGAAAACAGAACTGGTCTACTACATCTGTATTCAACAGCTCCCTAAAACAAAGTACTATTGGATTACATTTTCTCAGCTGGGTGTTTGTGTGAAATTCTAGAGCCATCTAGACAGGATTAAGTAGGATAAGAGTGTTCCCCACAATAATAAACATTAAATCCATTGACTGAATGACAGACAGGGTGATTCTGTTTGTGTGAGTGTGTGTGCACACGCACCGTGTGTTCCCCTGCATGTGGTGGCCCCTGTAGGCTGAATGATTCGACTGCATTTCTGGCAGATCCTATTATTCTGCATGCACACAGCCAAACACATTAAATATTTATCACACTGGAGCAGAGCAATGATGCAAATGTGGAGTGCTGGTAACAATCTCATCCAAGCATCTTCCTAATAAAGTGCAGATGTGATTTCAAAATGGAACGGAAGTCCAGAACACACGCATGCGTGCACACACACATGCACACAAAATACACTGTGGCTTATTTATGTTATGCTTCTTATTGATTATTACCAGATGAGAGGGCAAAGCAATAACTGACAGACCAACCATATGGATCTGCTTTAATTTACCCTGAGTTATAGGTTTGCAATTCTCTCTTCTCACTTTTTTGGCTCAGAAACGTACAATTTGCTAAGTGGGAAAAAATGTAAACTTACTGTAAGGAGCACATTTCCATCATAAGCCTCCTAATGCCACACTCAGGGACTGAGCTATCTTTCTCTACAAGAACTGCAGTTCCGGCACCACTTCCTAAAGCCACAGTCTGTACCATGAGCAGGAGATTTTGTTACAGACCAATGAACAAAAAGTGTTTCAATACAGACGAGCCTTGCAGACAACAGATCCTAACTGAAGAAGCTTTGTTTAAGATTCTGCTTTTCACAAAGCTGTTTCAGCAAGCCTAGTATAACATTCCAACAAAAAACTCCAGAGACAGCAGTTGTCAAGGCATCGTTCTATTCTGAAAACCGGGAGATCTCAGCACTGCTTTGAGCTTCAGTCTTGGCTCTGGAGGCTTTCTAAATACTTACTGCTCCTACAAGAGTCAGATATAGCAGGAGCTACAAACTGTCTGAAAGCAACAAATGAAAACACAGTCTCCCCACCCAACTGTGACCTTCTGAGACTCGTGCATTATGCATTAGAAGGCTGGAGTGTAAATGGATACTTCAGAGACACTTAAAGGAAAAAAAGAAGATCTAATTGATGAAAAAAGTTTTTTGGTCTGTCTGCTAAAAGTGGATTTGAAACAATGTATTTTCAGTACAGTTTAACCTTTAATTTCTATTATTTTGATTTTACAGTCATCTCCATCCCACTTCCAAGGACAGAGGGCAAACAACCCTCTATTGTTCATAAGTTTTACTTATATATACACCATTAAAGTTTTCCAACCTTTCTGCTTTTCAAATCCATCACTTATGCCTACCACCAAACACCTTGCTGCAGACTTTTCAGTTCTCTCTAAATCCATAAAAGTGCTCTAAAAGTAGTGTCATGGGCATCAGAGAAACAACGTATAGGGTCAAGACAGAAGGAAAAGGAGAGATGCAAACTAGAAAGTCAGCACTAGAGAGAAATGTGTACCATGCTTCAATGTGCTATTCATATCTTCTGAGGGTTACAGGCAGATTCCAACCTTTTTGACACAAAAAGGCATGAATCCTTTCTTTCAGTTCTTGAGTCAAGAAAAACTGTGATAGTCAGAATTTGCAATTAGTCAGAGTTTTGTCCCTCAGTTTTATGACTCCTGTGCAATCTTGGACAGCTGGGGGGTTTTATTCAATTTTCTTACCCCTAAAATGGGAATAAACTCTAATTCATGCACAACAATTGCTAGGAGAATTAGCAAAGCATTTTAAAACTCATAGTTAAAAGCTATGCTCCATCTACTCTGCCTGGACATAATTCTAAAACCACAAAAAAGCTGAGAAGGTTGCACCCAATCTGGTAAACGATTCTCAGTTGAAAATTTAATAGCCTGCTGGAACAAATGGCAAAAGCCCTGCTGATTTTAACACAGTTAGGATTTCACCCCACTAAACAAATTTCCTAATGGAAGTCATGCACTTCAAACATTTGCACAGTAATGCCATATATATTCAGTTTCAGAAAGGTATTTTGCAATTCATGCATGACTGATGCTTTCCAAAAAAAAAAAGAAAAAAAAAATTAAATGAAATGTTAGTGTTCTGTGGAACCTGTACAAAATATGGTGGTTGGCCTTAAGATCATGCTATTTGTAAAAAACCCCTATTTTTAAATTCAATGGCTGCTAGAGCAAGGAATTCATTTTCTATTATCGTTTTTGATAAAAAGCTAGCAGCTTAACACTGCAACACTTATAATCAATGTCCAAAGACACACTTTAGAAAACATAAGGACATTTGTAGTATTTTCTGTTCCAGAGCACAAGAGTTCAATTTACTATTACCCTGTTGGTCACCTACCAAGCCTGTGACAAAAGCAGTTTGGGAATCTATAGCTCTCAAATCCCAGCCCAGTACATTAGCACATAAAGCACACTGTTTCCTTTTGTGCACATGCTGCTCTGATGGAAGGTAAGACTAAAACAAACTTACAGAAACTATTATTTCACCATAAATGAAGGAACGTTACAGATGCTTCCCTGAAGGTGAACAACAAAGAGTAATGTATGAGTGCTTCTCTTGACAGTGAAAGCTCTGTATGACATGACTTGTGTGCCGCTTACACCTCTGTGGAGAAACAAGATGGCATCCTGGTGATACAGGCATGGTCATTTACTCAGTGACACAATTCTTCATTCTTGGAGTGTGTTGGGCCTTATTTCTAACTGGTCTCCCTGGAGCCACCCTGGCAGAAGCTTGGAAAGAGGCAGAGCTGTACTGAGATCCTTCAGTTTCGGCCTAAGGCAAATGCATAGTCTCTGACCCTGCACAGTGGAACAATTAATAGGATGCAAGGAGAGGTTATTTAGATTCAATCAGTGTTGTAACAGTGAGGAGGAAAAAGAGGCTCAGGTTGGTATATTACATACAGGCAAAAGGGCACAGTGGACACAATGGGAACCAGGGTTAAAATCTTCCAACTGTAGCCATAAAGTATAGGCAGGCACCAAATGCCTTTTTCTAACAGAAGACAGAAAGTTTACTTTTTTTAGAAAGCAGCTTGGAGGCCAAACTCAGCACAGAGTATGACAGGGTAGATTTCTTTCAGCTCTATGAATGCACAAATCCAAACATTCACACTGAAAAGTCAAAGTCAGAAATGCTATGTTTCAAACTGCTTTCATCCAAATCAGAAAAAAAGCAACCAATCCCTGACAGACAGCTTTGCTCTTAAGTTTTCCATCTGCGTTTCAACTCAGAGTCTCAGGCATACCAATTCAATGTCAGGTAAGTCATCAGAATATCTGAGTGGGATTTAAATGACAATGTGGGTGCAAGTCCCTCCAGTACGGGCAGGGGCTGTGTTATTTGCTTACTTGAGATGCCACATGCAGTGCACTACACAAATGTTCAGATCACAACTGTGTTGGTAGAGCCCCTGAGTGTAGCTCAAATGTACTCAGCAGCTCTGCTGGGTTTCCTGATTCAGCTGTTCCTATATCAGGAAAAAGTAATATCACTTCTGACATGAAGCAAACATGCCACTTACATGTTCATGTGCCAGTATTTAATGAAAACCTATGGATGCCTCCATACATAAAACTGTGTAAGAAACTTTAGCTTTATCAGTTATACTGGTTAAATAGGTGTGCATCTGATTTGTAAAAATCATTGTGACACTGCCTAAAGTCCTGGATTTGTGTTCTGACACATCTGTGACAACAGATTAAAACTAGATGACCCAGGTGTCCTTCTGCACCTTCCTGACAGATGCTGCTAGGCAGTGAAATAGACCTAAATCAAAATTGTGGGCTATAACCCCTTCAACTGTCTAGTTTTAATCCATTGCCACAAATCTGCTGGATACCATAGAAGCAGTTATATTGTCCAAAAGTGCTTTTGTCAGTATAGCTCATTTCACACATTGAACCACTGCAAACTATGCTAGCCCTAGCACTTTTTTGCTAGTATAACTCTGATTCCATTAGTAGGGTTTTATTTGAAAGTTATCCAGTAAAGCTATCTGTAAAGCCAGGTCTTTCATTAGGAATGAAACTGCTAACAAGTTTGACATTTAAATTACCATTACTAGCCAGCTGAGTTATCTTGCTGAAATGAATGGACCATTTGGACCTCTCAGAACTACTGCTGCAAGCTCTTTGCTCTCTCCCCTGTGATTCAAGTTCCTGATGGTTTTGGGGGCTTTTTTGCAAGCAGAACCCATAAAAACATCATTATTTTTCAAAATTCAGAGGATCAAACCATTGATACAAAATGATGCCTGACATGATCTGCTACCATTTTCAGACCTTCTCCAAGCACTTACTTGCAACAGGAGAAAATCTCGTGGGTTACCTGGAAAGTTCCCAAGCTCCTGTTTTGCCCAAGAAAATACACTAAGAACAATCTCATTGTTAATGCTCAGGTTCTCTCCTATGTGACTTTGGGCAAATAATTTTCTTTGCTGCTGTTTTCCTCTCTAGTGAAACGGTCTAGTTCTCTTCCTCTTACCAGCCTGCTGTGATGGACCTTGTAGGTAACTGCATGAGAAGAGAGAGCAACACCCCTCATTCAAGTGCTTTAAGAAAACAAAAAATAACAATTTACTTTTGATCAAGAGACTGCTACCAAAAAAAACATGTTAATACCTCAGTTGTGCTCTTTCTGGCTGCTGCTCTACTGAGTTAAATCTTTTTGGTTGAAAGCTGCAGAAGTCGTGTTGTGACAGCCAAAGGGACTCTTAGCTGAGACTACGGCTACATGATGGAACAGGCAGTGCTGCAGGTATTGATGTAGATCAGAAAAAAAGGTACCGTGGCAGCTCCTGAGAAAGCAGCAAACTGTGCATTTGAAAGCCTGTGAAAGAAGCAAGTTGCATGCTGAAATAAAGACATTTGATCAGGCAAGAAACATAGCCCTGACTCATCCAAGGGTGCCTTGAGACAGCCCCAAGCTGTACTCAAGTCACATGATGGCCTTGCTGCTTGTCAAAAATCAGAACAGCTCTATTTGCCTTAGGTTAACTGGTTCACATGTCCCTTGCCTACAAGTGATCCCATGTAGCTGTTTATTAGGATGTCAACTTTGCAGTAAAAATAGCAAAAAACAATTACCGAAAGTAAAAACCCACAGGTTTAAGGTTTTGATCGGGGGAAGGTAAAATGCACAGACTTCATGGATAATCAATACCCTGGTTTCTTCAGACTTACTTGTTAACTCAATAGACTGTGGATTACAGTATAAAGGTAATTCCAGATTCTGAAAAGATCTTGAAAAAACAGTGGTTACTAAATAAATGTAGGCAGCAGAAGGGTGCTCTTGATTTTGTACATGAAAGGAGAAAAAAGGTCACAGGAGAAGGCCTGACATTCCTCTTCCATGGACACTAACAGAGCACAGAATTACAGTCCCATCTCACCTGCTTCATGCTTCAAAGAGTAATGCCTGTGAACGGAGGCAACCCTGTCCCAAATTCTTCCCTGTTTGCTTTCATCATCTGCAGTGTGCTCACTCAGGGGCTGACTAATGCTGCGTAATTGATGGATATTCACACTCTGGAGCATCATGGCCTGGTAAGTAACAGCTGGGAAGAAAAAGATTCTTGTTAAACAAATAGAACCAGAATTAGAAGGCAAGGATTTGAACTAAAGCTAGGTCTTCTGATGCATATTTCTGAAAGCTTTTTCACATGCACTACATGCTTCAAGATGCACAAAAATCTGCATTATTTAAGACAGCTGGTTTTCTTTGCCATCAAGTGTTTCTAAAGCTGCATTTTTGCAGTTTGAAAGATACTGTGCTAACTTGGTGCCATGTATTTGAAAATTGCTTGCTAGAACAAACAAACAAAACCAAAAAAATCACACTATATTCATTTGCTGCCTTTTTTTTTACAGGACATTGCAAGGATCCTTGAAGGATAGAGAAAAATGTGGAAGGAGCATTTTCTAAGGGAGATAAACATAGACCTAATTTTTCAGAGCTATGAGAGCTGCAGATAGTAAAAAAACCCATAAGGCCAGGCATAAAGCAGAGTAAGGTAGAAATGCAGAAAACAGGTCAGGCTTGCTACAGGGTCTCAAGGGAAGATGAGGAACACTATTAAGCTTTACCCTTTGGGTTCATGTAGCTGCCACAGATTAGGTGTTTGCTGGGTTTCACCCACACCTGGCCAGACAACATTTGGCAGTTTCACTTCAAGATGGCTTGTAGTCAAATTTAGAGCCAAATATAGTGACATTCTCATATCAGATTCAAGAGCTGGATGCTCAGGGCCTGCTCAAAGAGTGAAGAATTGGGGTAAAACAGTGCAAGCTCACAGGTACCAAATCAAAGAAAATAGAAACTCTTTTGTAAGATTTTTTTCCTCTTTCTCTTTTTTTTTCTTCTACCTTTTTTTGTCTTATTTTTTCTCCTCTCAAACCTACTGTACTGGTTCTGTCTGAGGCACAGATCAGACTGACTTAAGAGTTTCACAGAGATGGCTCTTGATGTAAAACCAAGATGCTTATCTGTGCTTATCTCTCTGGGCACAGTTCTGCACTCCCTCCTGCCTATTTCACTCCAGAGACTCTGTTTTCAGAGCTCTCCATTCAGCATGTCTGGCTCTTACAGGGTTGATCAGCAATAAGTATTTCGGTCACAGAGGTTTTCAAACACATGGGAGAAAAACACCATGATAAATTTTGCTATTTGGACCACGGGACTAATTCAAAAGATACATCCTGTTAGGTAGCTGAAAATCAGGCCAGTTTTAATCGCCTCGTCTTCTTTCTTCTGCTACACTCTCCTCTCACTGACACTAACTAGGTGAGTGAGCGGGTGGGTTGTGGTGTGGAAAAAGTGATGACTCAGCTTGCTAATGACTTGAACTGCTCAACTTAATGACAAATTTTGGCAGGTTCTGAAAATCGTGATAGTAGTAACTGGCCCATGTTACATTGTTTCCATCTAAGCTTCCTGGAATACATTAAACTAACCAGTTTCTAAAATAATATTAGTTTTTCATGGAGTACTTGGAACAAAAGGGAACACAAGAAAAACTGTTCTTTCACTTTCTACCAAGCCAATGATACAAATAGTTTATTAAGCAACACTGAGGGCATAAATTACATTTTGGTTTTGTCTACTTCCTTTTCATAGATTTGTGGAAAGCTAGGAGTTGAACATTCATAAATATATCTTTCCTTATCAAAAAGCAAAGTCTTTTATCAACTTCATTGAATGTCTTTGATGGCAAATGATTACACTAAGAACAATGTAAAGAAATGAGAAACAGAACATTTCAGTTCCCATTGGAAATAAGAGACCAGATTAATGTAAAGATGATACGGAACACAATTGTGAGTGGATAAAAAAACCTCTGTTTACTTACATAGACAATATTTAAGCCTAGAACAAAATTTATCGTGCAGTAATTGTAAGGTGCATTTTGTTCTTCAAAATACTTCATAAATGTTAGAATTCATATCCTAAAGCACTCTAAGGTTCTTAACTTCTTTTTTCAAATGATTCAATTTAGGAAGCCTCTTCAGAATCAGACTTTACAGACTTATAAGAAAACAACTTGTTCCTTATCCGTGTATAAAGAGGAAGTGAACATAAAGGCTAGCACTGGATGTCTAAAGCTACAACCTTCCACCTGCTGAGATTTAGATCAGACTAAACCACATTCTCTGCTTGTTTGGCTGTTTTCAGTGATAAGAGTTCTTAGAAAGGGGACTATCATTGTGAGTTTCCAACAGTCACTTTAGTCCGGTTAAGAAAACCTGTCGTCAGCATGCAGAAGCAGCAGACTTTATCATGACTGGTGAAATTACAATTCATTATCAAGTGCTCCAACAGAATCTATCTACCTATAGAATCATAGAATAATTTGAATTAGAAGGGACCTAAAAAGATCACCTAGTCCAATGCCCCCTGCAATGAGCAGGGACACTCTTCACTAGATCAGGTTGCTCAGAGCCCTGTCCAACCTGACCATGAATGTTTCCAGTGATGGAGCATCTACCACCTCTCTGGGCAACCTGTTCTAGTGTTTCACCCCGCACCTTGTAAAAAGTTTTTCCTTATATCTAGTCTGCCTTCACCATGAGGCCCATTGGTGCCCCATGTGCTAAGGACCAGCCAAAGGCATTTGTTCAATACTGCATTTTGTTCCTAAGGAAGAGATCTGCTGGGAAGAGACAAAGTCACCAAGAATAAGTTACTCCTCCAGACTCAGTCATTTTATTGAGTCTGTTTTAAAGAAACCTGGGAATAAACCAGCATGGGTGGCTGAATCATCTGCTATTGGGCCTAGAGGCAATCTTGAGCAATTGAGGCTATGAGTTCTCATTCAGAAAATGTTTACACCGCAATCCCTGCTGTCCAGAAAAACATTTCATAGATAGTTTCAAGGTACTTAGATCAGAGGTTACAAGCAGAGAAATAGCCACGCCATAAATCTCAAATAGTACTAAGTAGATCAAATGTTTACTAAGATTCTCAGGTGGGAATCAAACCGTGTTGAGCATTATGAAAATACTGAAAGCAGTACTTGGGTTAACTAACTTTTAAGTTACTTTGGAAAAGCCTTTGTTAACTAGAATGACTACAATATTAACACATCCTTAGGTTGTAAGATTTTTCAAGAAAGAAAATACCCATTTGACAATACACTGACAATACACTGAGTAACTCACAGTATCTGTGCTAGCAAGAGCAATAGCACTCCAATGTCCACCTGGGATTTTGCTCACAAATACAAAGTTGGGACTAAGTACTGATAAAAATAGGATGTCAAATCCTGTCAAAAAGATGATTTTTGAGCAGGCCCAGTAAAAAACAGTTACTTGGTTTTGACCAAGTGTTACTTTTGCTCATGTCACCATTAAAGCAGGAAATTCTCAAGCAATGTAGAAGTATATATTTCAAACAAACCCCTCCCAAACTAAAACTGCACAGTCTCACAGAAATATACTGTACTTATGTTGTCATTTTTGTTCTTATTGCTTCTTCCCTTTAATTTTTTTCTAACTTTTGTTCTTGAAGTAGCTTTTCATACTTACACATTCTCTGCCCATCATTCACCACCTACCTTTCTAAAATAATAATTAAGAGAAGATTTATGTCTAATTTGTTGAAATCGCTATAGTCATTATTTTCCAGTGAAGAGTATAAAAAATAAATAAAAATAAAGCAAAAGGTGATTTTTTATTTTTAAGTTAAAATAATATGGGTTTGGTTTTGGGGGTTTTTTTAACTCCTCAGGTCACTATAACTTTTGTTGTCATAGATTCTGCAACTGTGACAGCACTTTTAAAAAGCATCTTCTAAGTAAGTTAAAATCATGCCATACAGCAAACTGAAATGAAGCAATGAATCACATCTCCCATGGCTATAAATCTGCAAAATTTCTTTCGAGTTAGTTGTTTTACATTGATCTGCTGAGAAAGTGGTGGTGGGGAGGGCTTAATCCACTTTGCATCATTCTTCCACTCTCCAGCTACACTCCTATCCTCTTATCATCCCTTTTTGACTGTAAGACTTAAAGTCAGAAATATTTTCAGGAAGTTTTCATGATGCTGGTGACACTTCAAACATGCCAGAGGGGGCCGAGAGAGATTAACTAAGTAACTATATTTGTATGCATTAGCTCAAAAAGCAATTAGCTCCTGTAACAGGAGACCTAACAGATTGGTGCCTAGCAAGAGTATATATGACTAATTCTGTGTGACTGTATCAAGAAGAGCAGTTTGCACACCAGTGAAGCTAACATGTTGCTATATAAGAAGCAATTCACTTCGAATTCGCATTTTTAGGCTTGCAGCTGCTCTCAACATTTAGGGATTTTTTTTTTAGTTCTCTGCTTCCTTTTTTCCATAATTATTTTTGACAACTCCGTCCCTCCTACTTAGCCCAGTGCAAAGCAATGCAGTGGAAAAAGCATTGTACTTCCACCAAGTAAATGAATAGTTGTATACTTTCTTGTCTGTCTAACCTTTCTCCTCTTCCTCCTCCCCCAGGAAGCCCCAGATCCAAGATATAATAGAGGATAAAACCAGAAGATTCACTCTCCTAGAAAAGAACAATAGAACTCTAGTCACTCCAGCAACAGCAACATCTGGCTTTATGTTAAAGCATTTCTCACCTCCTACTCACCCCTAGATTCTCCCTGGTGTAAAGTGACCATCCCAGATGGATGCATTTGACAGCTTCTCCTTAGCCATTACTTTGGACAATAAGATTGGCTAAAATCAGAATTATTTTGCATGTGGTTCAAACTAGGCCACATTTGAGCTTACTTTACAATGGTAATTGTTTTGATGGGATCGCTTCTTGCTTCAGTGGTATCTGATATTGCGGTAACACTGAGAAATCACCAGAGGCCTTGAGAGTTGGTCCGTGTAGGTTTCCTGAAGCCTGGGCTTCTGGTCCTTGGGAGGAGGGAGATGGAGGATGGGTGAAACCCTGCACAACTTCAGGTTGCACAGCTCAGCAGCAACCCAACCACAAACAAGTTAAACATCTTTACCCTCCTCCTCAGTGGACCACCTTACCTATGTCTAAGTCACAGATTTTGTATCAGCTTTACATTGCTTTCCTGAAGACAGCCTTAGAACACAGATCTGTGACTTCCTATCTAACTGAGGCTGGAGAAAATTACACAACTCCTTCAGCTTCCCTTTCAGTAATGCTATCAAATATTTTCAAGTCTTCAGTTCAAGCAAGAGAAAAACACTTAAGGCAAGGCCTAAGCTACTGATTATTAGGTTTCCCTGTAACACAACTGATAGGTTTCTCACAAGCTTAGTTGTATTTTTTTTTTTTTTTAAGTAGTACAGGAAAACTCCTGGTGTAACCTGACACATATTAGGGGAGTGCAGGAATCAATAAACAATACAAAGACTAAAGATCAAATGCTTTGGAAACAAGATCATTCACTTATGAAATAGCAGCCTTGACAACAAGGATCAGGTGTCCCTGAACTAGTTCCTGAAGTGTAACCATACCAGGTAATTAGTATCAGCCCTGAGAGAGGCTAACATTTCTGTTCAAATCACATTTCTTTCTTCTATCTGTGAGCTTTTCTGCAGGCTCGAGGCACAGTGGAGCAGAACAACAGGGAGTGCAGTTAATATACAGGCTTCATTGTCTGCCGAACATGCTGCTACCTAGTAGTAGAAAAGGCAAAAAAGAGACTGCTGGAGGCTCACTAGGAGAAAAAAATAAAAAAATTTTTAAAAAAGAATCCAGAGCTGAAGCACTGGATATACTTGCTATTATGATTTGGCTCAGAAATCAGAGAACTTTCCAGGACCATTTCCAGCCCTTGCAGGAGACTGTGCTCTCTGCAACACAGAACAGAGCAGGCTGAGTGGGCTTGCCATGCCCTGTCATACTATTTGCAGCAATTTTGCCTTTTTTTATCCTCTACTTTTCTGAAAGGAAGGGGAAAAAGAAGTGTCCTAAACACTTCAAAAATATAGAAAATGCTAACCCAAAACAGCAAAAGTAATTAAAACCTAAGGCCAGCTTAAAAACCATGTTGGAAGTCATACAGCTGCAGCCTTCAAAGGCTTGCATTTTTCTGGAGAAGGGTGGAGAAGAGAGCTTTGATTTAAAAACCACCACCACCACTACCACAATGGATCATTTGATCTTTTGGTTCCTCCTGTTTTATTTTAATTAATGTTTCAAAGTACCGATTTAAAGTCAATCCAGCTTTATTAAAGGTTCATTGCAGGATTAAGAGAGATTTGAAACCAAGCCCAATACAGTCAGCAGAGACAAGCTCAAAATGGCCACTCAGCAAATAAAAAGTGTAACATGCTGGTAGTGTTTTGAGCAACCAGCCAATAAAATCAGGCTGCATTTTTAAATACTGTGTAATACTTTTTTTCCCCTGGCAATGAAAATCTTTTAAACTCCCAGTTAATAGGCTTTTGTGCCACTTGTGAAACATTTCTTTTCATTTTCTTAAGAGGGCATTCATTCATTTTAGGTTATTATTAAATGGGATCCTGCACATATGTACATCAAGTACGCTGTCATTACTCAAGCTAAATGCAACATGTTACCAACATCGTACCATTTGATTCCAGTCTTTTGCCAGATTTTCAGGTTCAGAAACATCACAATTTTCTAGTTGAAGAGGGTGTCAAAACTCAAAAATATTAACAACTGCACACTCCTCTCCACATGGACCATGTACAGGACACAGAAGGAGCAAGGCTTGTGAAGACAATGAGCTTATTTTAAATCTTGCAGAAGCAGACACCTTTCTAATGCTTCCAGATAGACTGCATCCAGTTGACAGCCTGCCTTTGTAGTATTAGAATTTTGTCCAGGAACTTATTAGTATTTAATATGGATTAGGTGGCAACCTATTTATTTCACTCTCCATTAGAAGAGCAGTAAATCTGAGATATTTTATGAAAAAACACTGTGCTTTGTTTGTCACAGGTATCAAAAATGTTCCTTTCTCCCTTCCAGAGGTAATGTTATCCAAGTCACAATGCTGAAATCCTCAGACCACATCTATAGGACAACTTCTGTTCAATGCTTCTGGCTTTTGCTGGTTTTGAGAAGACAACGGAGAGGCACATCAAAACGCCACATGCGGTGCAACACCTTGGAAAGCACTATCCCCTTTCCACCATTTCTTCAATGGACGTGTGGGAAAAGAGGAATTGCCCCGTGTAAGATCTGGATCCAGTGGTAAGGGAGCCAGAGTATTATCAGGAAAGAGTGTGTAGCACAACAGTGTGGGCACTGGGGCTGCTGTGCAGCAGGTCCAGGGTGCGCTGGCACGGCTCATGGTTCCTCTGCTTCATTTGGCACAGCTACTTCCCTCTTGTTCAAATGGACAGCAGTTCACAGCTGTGGATATTTTACCTTCATTTGCTTTTCCCCTGAGAGTGTGTCTACAGAGGCTATCAGGGGCCTCCATTACCTTAGTGCTGCTACTAAAGCAAGACAGTACTTACAGAAATGTATTTCAATCCTGAGTCCTGCAGACATGCTTTGGCTACTGTTGTCCACTTAATGAGAATATAATCTAGGGCCCAGCTGGTGTAAGTCAGCACAGAAGCAATGAGCCTAAGGAAACAGGGCCAATTTACCTCAGTGAGGATCTGTCCCAGGGGATTCATAATGGATGGAGTTGTCTAGTCAAGAAGAGGTTGGAACAGCTCGAGATGACTGCATTTCTCCCCCACTTTCACAGTTCAGACAGCTTCTGCCAAATGGTATGAGCAGCTGGACCTCTCTTTCAAATCCATATTTAATTCCCTAAAGCTGCATTGAAATGAAGAATCCTACTCACAAGAAAAGAAAAAAATCAATATTTTGCACTGCTTTCACTTCAAATTTTAATGAACAAGGAAGGTGCTGCTGTAGTGTAGGAAGAAATCATATAATCAGAGTCTCAAGGCTGAGGAAAACAAGAAAAAAATTTAAAATATTTCCTTTGTTTATTGTTTATGGCATAAACTTATTTATTGAACAAATCTAACACCTTTTTTACTCAGTTAGTAGTAGTAGAAAAAAATTACAGTCTGAGAATTTAAATGATTGTGCAAATTAAATGAGAAACTATGAGTTATTGTCATTCACAATATTGCCATCCATAGACAGAGATCCTATAAATATATCAAACTACTTGAATTGGGATCAGATTATTATTAAGATTAATTTCTACTTGCGTTATCTCTTTCACCACAAAGTTAAACAAATTTCAAAACAGTGAATAACCATAGCTGTGGGTGGAAAATAGAGGTCCTTTAAATTCTGATAGAAATTTCCTTTTTCACCTTCCTAATTTAAACAGAAGGAAGTCCTCTTCAATACCATTTGGTGCTAAAAAATTAATCAAATATAGCTGAGATGCACCTGAACATAAGGAATGGAATAAGGGAAAGAAATATAGGAAAGAAATAATGATGTCAGGTAGTGTTATTGATTTTGTTGGGACTATCTAAATTTTATGAGGGTACATTACATTATGGGGTGGAACAGAGTCCATGTAAATGTATTGTCTTAGATTATGTTTATAAATTCTAGTCTTAAGAATCTGTTTTGAGGTCTCCCAACTTGAATTTTCACTCTCGTTAAAAAAGACATTGTAATGCTATGCTCCACTGGATTTTGTTTACAGACTTGAAAAAAAGCCAACCTGAAACCCTCAGGTTTCACCCAATTAGACTAAAGAAGTCTGGTTTAGCACATAGATATTTCTGAAATTTTTGCTAGCACTAAATACAACATTCCATCAACTGGACATTTGATCTTTTCTAATGGGTCACATTTCAAAATTAACCTCTCTACATCTTTTTAATTTTCATTGATGGTCTAAATCAGAATAAGAAATTTGACCCTTTAACAACACAGATGTAAGCTTCCATATGCTCACCTGAGACTATAAAAAGCATTCAGATTTATTTCACAGATGAATCAAACCCTAAAAGCCCAAATAACCCAACAGCCAAAGATAAGATGATATGACTCTCACTTTCTCTGTTTGACCTTTTAAAGCTTGAAAGTGGTATCTTTCCTCTTAAACCAGTAGCTCATCTCTAGAAATAAACACAGGGAAACTGTTTTTCAGAAAAAGAGGTTCTATTTCTCAATCAGCTGCAACTACACTGATATTTTCTGCAGTGAAACAACATAATTTCAAACTCCACCAGTAAACAAACTGAAGGGGCTTTCTGTTGTTAGGAAATAACTTTCCCTAAAAGCTATGATAAATAGGGTACACATACCTTATATACAGCACATACTTGAGCAAATGTGCCTGGACATGTCTTTTAGAGCTTGTATTTGCCTGGTATACAAGGGATTCCTAAGACTGCCAGAGGTGGTGTGGTTTTGAAAGGTAAAACTGCCTAACCATCAGGCAATGAGAAACCAGGTTACCTGCTTGACACAGCTTCAAGGACGATGTGCATGCTCTGTTCCAAATTAAACTTCAAAAGAATACCATAATCTAACAAACTGCACATACAAGGTATCCAAGGACAGCACAACAAAGACTGCTTTGCAGGGACAGAAAGAAAGAAAGGAATAGGAAGCAATATAGTCAACCCTCATGGGCAAAAGGATGCAAATTCATAAAGGAGGTGAAAATTGAGGTATCCAAGTGTATTTGAACAAGGTAAAAAAAGTGGGGTGAGTTTTTAATTAATTGCATAAGCAAAAATTCTATACACCTCCAGACCATAGAGACCAATCAGCTGTTTTTCTAAAGGCTTTCTTCACAGTTTAGAAAAAAGAGGAAAGTCAGAGCGGTGAGTGATCTGTGTAGTAATCCAGTAACTGCAAATTCTGAAGATTTCCCACCTCTGGTGACTGGTCACAGCAATAGAAAAACAGTCTTTTTCCATTACTGTGAGCGGGATAAGATCTGTGCTAGATGTCTAGAGGATCTAGCCTTGCCAGGCCAGCATATTTCTCTGTGAGTGAATTTTGGTGGAAGAAACCAAAGAAAAAAAAGAAATCTAGAAAGCAGCATCAGTGCAACCGCATCCAAAACCTATTTTGGATGCTGTTTGAGTCTAAGAAAATCCAATTTGGAGGAGTGCTGGGTATTCCCTGTGTATATCTGAGGTTGGTGTGAGCATGACTAACCATGTTAGTTTTTCAAACCTAAGCATCTCAGTCAAACCAGATAAAACAGTACCAAGAGTCTGAAAACTGCCCCTTCAAAAAGTAGATGTGTGAGTGGGGGTCAGGTGTCTTTGATGCAGGCCAGATACAGCACAGGAATGTGCAATATCCTGCTTCCTTCAACACCAGAAAAATCAAAGAGCTAGAGCTCATTTCCCTGCTCACAGCTCCAATCCATCCAGCGAAAAAGTTCTCCACAGAGGAGACCTCTCTCAGGGGACTGCTCCAAGGCTGAGCTTGGCCATCTGTGCATCTGCATTTTTTTTCTTTCTGTTTTTCCTTGGGGGATTTGTTGTTGTTGTTGTTGTAGTAGTTTTCTCTCTGACTCCATATTCCACCACTCAAATATCCCTGTGCCAAGTCTCCCTTGTACATAGTCCTGAAAGGTGTTGGGCATATCTTTAGTTTGGAGAACATTTCCACGCCCTAAAGCAATTTGAGTTTTTGCACTCGGTGTGGTATTTGTACTTACCTACTTGTGTCTGCCTAAGCCTTGGTGCCGCTGGGGATGTACAGGCCACTTAGCAAGAACTTGCTCAGGCCCCTCCCGGGCTGCAGGGCGCTGAGCGAGCATCGGCGGCCCCCGCAGAGCCCGTGAGCTGCCTCCGCAACCACCGCGGAGCGCTCCGGCCAACTCTAACTGCGTCAGGAGCACTCACGGGGATTGCACCCATGTGATCTTTAGCATCCTGCGGCTTAACACTCCACCTGCAAAGCGGCAGTCATGTACCTCAACCTTCCAAAGGTTGTGGGACAGTAACTTAAATAGTGTTTGTGAAGTACACAGAAGTGTTATTATCAGCAGCAGAGCCCACACGGAAATTAATAATTGTTTACTCAGAACAGGCTTAGCTCTGAATGTACGGCAAACAAAGGGCATTGAACACTGAAGGCTAGTGATAAAGGAAAAAAAAAATATGGCCACTTCCTCACCTGCTCGTGCATTGAGGCACAAGGAGCAAAATACCAAATGATTAATAACTCAAACATCTGTTATATATGTGCAGGGGTAAATTCTAGACTTAATAGAGACTATGCTCTTAAAATTATTTTTTGGTTTTTTTTCTTAAATTATCTTACTTCCACAGTATATAAATTTTCAAATATTTCTTTAAATGCAAGGCAAATAATACTTGCAAAATATATTTTACAAATTCAATTACTTATTAATGGGGTATGATGCATTTCTCTGCCCAGACTGTCAACCAGTCATCCAAAACTTGCAGACACCCTTTTGCAGGAAAGTCTTACTAGTGCCAGATAGTCATATTCCATTTCCTACATTTGTATAGTTAAGAGTGAACATAACCAACCATTTGATAATCTCAATAAATATAGAAGAGCTCAATGAAGAAGACTGAAGAAAATATCAGTGTCTGAGGGAGAAATTAGAGGAGAATGCTGCAGGAGGATGAGGGATACAAAGTAAGCAAGCAAACCAAAAAGTCAATTTTTTCCCTTCCTCTGCCAGCTGCATGCCAGCTCTAATGAGAGCAGCAGCTAAGTAGTCCTGCCAGCCCTCAAGGTTGGAGACGGATATGATGACAAGGAATGTGAGGAATGAAGCACTGCTGCTGCTGCTACATCTGTTTTAAAATCTGACATCAGCCTTCCTTCAAAGCTAACTAACCCAGCAATTTTTGCAGCTATTAAGAGAACACACTTGGTTTTATTGAACTCAAGGTTCAGGAAGAATCAGACTCAAATCCATCCAGTCTCACAGCTGGATTGCTGTTATTTTACCCCTTAAGATTTTGCTGTCCATACCTTTTGATAGAGGTGGTTGTTTGGTTTTTTTAATTAAGTCCAGATCATTAAAAAGGGTAGAAAACAACAACTGTGAGGACTGTCTCCAAAAATGTTAGAAAATTAAAAAACTTTGGCCTCCATAAAAGATATCAAAAAATAAAAATAATGAGGACAAAAAGTGGGAAATTAATGGCTGCGATTGGGAATCCCCAGCTCAGTATGCCTGTCACTAGTAGTGCATTATGCCATAACAAAAAAATCAGCAAACTGGAAATTCCTCCTGCTGTGCACAAATGAAGCCAGAAATGACTGTCCCTGCTGCCTGTACAGAAAACATCAACCTCTATGTGATGCATCACAAGCTGGGTATGTTTGGGTATCTCTAGACTACAGAGAATGAGCAGCAAATTTTCATGATTTAGCAGCACATTTAGGCACAACGTGGTTTCGTTTCCATTCTGATGTGGATCCTGTTAAAAGATCTTTTTGCAACCACAGGAGGATCTGGGATAGCCAAGGGGAAAATAATAATAATAATTTTTTGAAGTTCCAGACAAAAAATGACTGAATGCCACTCACTGATAGTGCAAAAAACTAAGGCCAATTACCATTTTTATAATGCTCTTTTCCCACCAGTTGTTCATGTTTTACCCAGGGCTTTTTAGAGGCAGAATGCTGCCTTTCTGGTCAACAATTCTACAACTTCCTAATCTATACATTTGTGTGAACAACTGTTATTGACATAAATGCAAAATATCACAGTCTCTTCTTACAATGTAATTAGGCATTAGGCATGATAAGAGTATTATTAATGAAAATTTATTGCCTTCCAGTATAGTTGCCACAAGTAAGGTTATTGAACTCTCATATTACCTGATTGTATAAAGTGCAACAGCAAACTTTGTTTTGTGCGGGATGCACAAAGAGTTAAACACAAAATCTAGACTATTGAGCAGAAACTGGTACTGCAATGTTACCTACTCTGTGATTTATTGTCAGACCATAATCTGGAAAAGAAATTTCAAAAACTTTTTCCTTGATCTAATTAGAAAGTAGATGGTTTTTACCAGTTGGCAAGATTTCTCCCCAAATAAATTTCAAATAGAACCAAAAGAATAGCTGACCGTAGAAACAAATGGAGATATCATCACCTTTTGTAAGCAAGTCAGAGGGTGTATCTTAAGTACGGGACAACAGGAGAAGCTTAAACGGAGCAAACTAAAAAATAAACAATTATAAATGACCAGGATTAAGATTATATTAACCTCAAAATTATAAAGGAACTAAAGAAAACTACTGGGAAAAAAGTAACAGTTTGTAATCTCTCTTCTATTAGTCTTTTCATCTGAGGAGTGAGAGGTGGAAAACAGGATGTAAATTTTTTAAAGAATTTTCACAAGGGAGCTGCAGACTTCTAACTCTGGCCATATCTATGCTGGGAAAATTAGTAGAAATTATAGTAAATAACAGAATTAGTAAATATGTGGATAAAGATTATATATTTGGGGGAAAAATAGCAGGAGGTTTCACATGGTTCTGCCTAGCAAATATATGGGAGTTTTTCATAGGGTGAACAAGTCCATTTAGCTGGTACAAACTACCTGGTTTTCTAAAGGTGTGCTTTTTTAACAGTGCCTCTTCACCACATTCTCAGAAAACTAATTTGTTGGGGCATTGCATGGTGAATACCTCATTAAAAGTCAGGAAACACAAAACAGAATAAAAATAGAACAGAACAAGATCATTAAGATTGAGAAAAATCTTATGTTGATGCTGCTCCATACAGTGACGACCAACCAAAAAGGATGTGAGCAACAAATTGGAAACATCTGCTGATGATATGAACTGATTCTGAGTAGGAACAGGACAGAATGGGGGTGAAAGAATGCAGAGGTGCTTTGCACACTGCATAATGAAAAGACAGTTTTAGTTCAGTAGAGATAAATATAAAGGAATGTAAAGAAATGCACAAGGGCAAGAAAAATCCTAAATTTGTATACAAAATCAAGGGCTCTGAGCTGATTATTAAGAACAAAATCGAGAACAAAACATCTCACTGTAAAGAATCAGGGTTCCCTACATATTAAGCTCTGTCATTTTGTCTCTGCATTTTGAAAAGGACACAGCAGAACCAGAATAAATGCATGAAAAAGATAATTAGAAATGTGAAAGGGCTTCAATAGAGGTGATGACTCAGTGGAGTAAGACTCTTCTCTGGCTCAGAGGGAATCCTGTGGAATTAAGATAAGGGTCTCTAAAACCATAGGCAGCAGGAAGAAGAAACATAGAGATCAACCATTCATATTTTCTTTTAACTTAAGTACTAAATGTCATTGAAAACAATGAAGGAGCACACTTCAAGACAGAGGTAGTGCTTCACTTAGGTGTTGTTAACTACTGGAATTCCTTGACAGGACAGTTTGTGGACCCAGAGTTTACCCGGCTTGAAGAGAGTATTAGTCAAGTTTATATGAGGAAAATCCCTCAAGAATTGCTATCTGTCCAGAAACCACATCTAGGTAGTGTCTTTCCCAGGATATTCAAGGGGGGAAATTCTCTTTCCCCCTGCTACCTGGTCAGACAACCTGGAAGTTGATAATAGACAGATTTGGCTGAGAGGTCTCTCCAGAGACCAGCACCAGCCAAAAAAAAGTCTTTAGAGAGCAGCAGGAGAATAGAGAGACTTTGATACATAATGCTCTAGGACTGAGGCAAGGATGTTAGAAATCTGGATTATGATAGAATAAGCTGAAAAAATTAATGAACTCTGGCAGTACTATGAAGTCAAGGGAATATCAGACAAGTCCCCGGAGAAACACCACTACATGCTTGTCCCATCCTTATATTCTTAGCAGCAGGTATCTATCAGTGGATATAGCAAACAGAGCTAGACACAGCTTTGGTCAGACCTGGTACTGGTATTTTGTTTGATCTGAACTCTGTTTTTATGGCATCATATAAGCAGGGAGTGACATGGCCTAAAGTGCATGCCCCTGCTCCTGGGATTTTGAGAGCTAGGCTCAGGGCCAGCTTAGGGAGAGCACAGCTGCTGACTTGGAAGCTGCTGTGAAGAAAACTAGAAGAAGACCCAGCAGACACTGCCTCTTCTTCCCTCAGGAACTGCTTTTAGCTGCGTTGTTGCCCTTCGCCTCTGCCTGAGCTATGTTGCAGTTGTGTTATGGCCATGCCTGCACCTGGCCATGTACCCCACTGATCAGAGTTCCCGCTCCTGGCCCGCAGGCTGACCGCCCACTGCACCCCAGGACCTGTCTTGTCACCATGACTTCCCCTGGTGACCACTGGCCCCCAGCTCTCCCTTGCCCTCTGCCCCAGCCCTTCTCTGCTTAGCTCGCTGGGCACGGTGGGTCTGCGCCCAGCCAGGGATGGCACAGCCCCTGCAGCCTGGGGGCACTACCATGCCCTGCCCACAGCCCGTGGCTCCTGCTGTACCCCAACACAGAGCAGCAGTGCAGAGGTTTGATCAGCATCTTCTCTTAATATCTACCCTGCATCAGAAGAACACATCAATAAAACATGAGGAATCTGAACAGCCAGGAAAACTGCGACAGCATCTTTCATCCTTAGAGAAGAAGTATCTCCTAGCACACTGTCACAATTCAGAAGAGCTTCATTTATGTAAAGATATCTACTGTGAAATTCCATTGATTGCATAATACAACATTTCCTTTTGGAATTGGCAGCTAAAATATATAAGGCCCTTTATTGTAGGAGACTTGTGTCCAAAGTTAGTATAGAGGAAATGCGGAAAGAAGGCTAAATACAGGCTGTTCTCTTTTTCTTTGCTGTGCTTTTAGAATAATGTTCCTCATTCCTGTGCATTTCTTCCTCCAGAAGCACTGCAAGAAATAACTGGAACTGTCTGCTCTAGTAGGATAGCAAAATTGCAAAGCTCTGGCTCTGAACACAAGTGTAAAAGTACATTGAAAGCCAAGAAAAAAAGAGGGAAAGGGGAAAAATCCCTCGATTGACATTTTCTTTTTTCCTCGGTTCATGGCAGTACATATCCCACTAATTAATATGTTGCATTAAATTTTAAAATAATATAATTTTCAAAATGTTGGATCCTTCCTTCTGATTTGCATACCAGTGGAGTTCATTTATTTGATTTTTTCCATACTTATGAAAATTTGAATTTTCCTTTTTAGTTTTATCATGGGAATCTTAACTCATTTAGTCAGCTGATTCCAGGAACTGAGGTATTAAAAGTAGAACATTAAACATTGAACAATTAGCAAGAAAGCTCTAAGAGTTGGCAACAATTACAATTGCAAGGATTTTTGGTTTTAGTTCTTAAAGTTTTACAGTTTGGAATTAGTATAGTTACATCATCCATAGTATGGTAGAAACTGTAGAAGGCTTTTGATACTGTCTCCCAAAACCTCTCATTTTCAAACTAGGTTTCCCATAAAATAGTGCCAAAAAAATAAAAAAGGGCTTTTATGCAAAATACCTGTTACGTGCACATGTACTTTAATCCTGATCAGACATTTCACACTTCTTGCTTTCCCCACCCGTTTGTTTAATTGTCTGTTACCATTAGGCTGTTTCATGCCTTGGTAAAACATATTGCCAGCATTCAGCCAGTGAATCTAGAGTTCAAGAAGAATTTTCCTTTACAGACGATTTAAAGTATTAATTCTGTGAAGTCAGGTCTGCATACATTATAAAGATTAGAAGTTAAAAATAGACATGAACAATTTCCACTTCCCTCAAAAATGTCTTTTGTGTTCAAGAAAGAAAAAAAAATGAGTGACTATTAGGCAGAGAATTAGAGAAAAAGACAAAGTTCAGAATAGGCTTAATTTTAATACCTGGTATCACTAGAGTTAATTCCACTTGAATCCTATCAAAACCAGAATGAGATTTCAGGTAAAGCTTTCTGAAATAAAGTTATATATGTAATTATGATAAATTACACAAAAGGAAAAACAAGGGTTTGTATTAGTAAACCTTGCTCTCCTTCAGGCATCACTGCAGATCAGAACTAAGACATGTCCGGGCTCAGGAGAAGCTGCTGCTGATAACTCGGATGAAGAACACAGGTTGCTTTCTGGTAACATTTAGATGTGAGTTCACCTGTAGCAGCAACTTTCCATTCTTTGCCTTTTTTCTTCTGTTGCTATTTGGCTCTTTCCTTCATCCTGCCTCTTGAGTTCAAATGAGAAAGATAGGCTCAACCTCTCATGAGCATAACTGTGAAAGGTGTTTTAGCAACTAAGGTTTCCTTGTCATTGCCCTGCAAGGAGAAATTCAGATACTTGATTTTCCATTTACATTGCCAAAACCTAAACATTATGCCCTCATATAGTCTCTCACACTCACTATCTTTTAAACCACATATTAACAAGACTAAAACTTTCTTTCCAAAGAAGCCTTGGAGCATTTTGGCTGGCTTACATAGGGGCTGATTTCTTCACATGTAACAGAAATACCATAGTAATCAATCCACTAAGGGAGAAAAATTATATATTCCCCCAGCTACTCAACTTCTAAAGGATTCCAGCAGTTTCTGAATTTAATTACTGACAAGTTTAGATATGCTAGGAGATTCCAGGGCTGATTTTATGCACTTTCCCTTGAACCTCTCTTGTCAGACTTTCTCACAGTTCTTCATAAGTGAAGGCCCCAATTGTTTAGATTAAATTGGAACACTATGTTTATGTGCACACAGCGTTAACACTAAACATAAACAAAATCACATGAAAATTCTTGGTATGAGAAAAGAAGACATATCTCCATGTAACTATTTTATCAAAGAGCACATAATGTATCTTAACATCCAGAAAACAATATTGCTATTTAAATCCAAACAAATTATACTGCAGTGTAAAAGAACATACAGATTTATTCTCAATAAAGCAAGTGAGCACTGATTTTTTCCACCAAGTATTCAGACAAGTTACTGTGGTACAAATATGTTCAACACTAACCCAAAATTCAAGACCACTGCTGAGGCTCAATTGCACATAGTAAAGACCATTGAGCAAACTTGCACAAAGTCAGCTATACCAGTGCACGTATTTTCCAAGCTGGGGGATGTTTGTGTGTACAGAGGACCTTTGAATTTCAAATCAGAGTTCCCAGCTACACAGAGCTGGCAGCTCTTGGCTTATGAGTACTGTAGCCTGAAGTTAAATAAATTGTTCAAAGACAATGTAGCTGCACATTCATGCTCAGCTACGAAGGTCACATGCTTGAGATGCAGAGATCCAACAAAAAGACTGAACAAGAGTTTGTGGTTGGAAGGAAAGTTCTTGAAAATATTTTATCTTTACATTAATAGCAGAATACTCTGTGTAGAGCTATTTCCCTTTTATTGTTATTAAAAACACTTCATAATGAAACACCTGAAGTTTCTTAAAATTAAAAAGTAAGATTATTAAAATATTCTCTTTACCAGAAAACATTTACATTTCTCTTCACTCTTTCCAACATCATTATAGAGCAGTCCTCTCTATTCTTTTCCTTCTACTTAAGTAAAAATGCTGAGCAGAGGAAGATCACAACTAAACAGATACTCAACTACAAAAGTCAAAGAATGATTTCCTGATCCCTTCTCCATTCATCCTTCCACTCTTACTAAAGCCGTGGTCAACACACCAACAGTAATTACACTTGTGGTCCACTGGTGTTTGAAACTCCAACAAGTGACAATGACACTCAGGAATCATAGGAAGGCTGGGGTTGGATATGTTTATCCTGCTCTGTCTGGTTAATAAATTGTCGGCAATCACATTATTACCAGTGAGTTACTGAAAATACTAGGAATAAGTGCAAAAATTTATGTAGCTTAAACACAAGAGGATTTGCTAATGCTTATAGTGACATTTTCATTACCAAGGACAAGAGGTCTAAATGGATGTCTCTCAATGTCACTTGTGACTTGAACCAAACCATAATTAAATCGGCACTTTGAACTCTGAAGAATCAGTGAAGCATGCAGACACACACCACAAGAGAGAAACCAAACCATATGTCTGTATTTTGGGGCATTTTTACAAGATGCTTGATATACATACTATGGGGTTATTACAAGGAAACAAACAACTGAACACAAAGGGATTTTTTTGTTGCAAGAGTAAAACTCAATTCCTTTGCACTTCCTACATTCCCATGAATGAGAACTCATAAATCATTGCTGTACTTCCAAAGACCTACATTTTCAGCCTATGACACTGTGTCTTACCCTCAGTACACAAATCCACTCATGAATCTATTTGGAGACATTGGAAACACGCTTATGCATGTGTAAGCATGTTTCAGATTTAATGAGCAGTGAAAAATTAAGTGACAATGATAACACTTCAACACGGTTTATAAACTGGTATTTGGGAATGTACATGCACTGTAAGGGCAGCACTATACTAGTAACTGAAACAAAAATAAACAGCTTCAGTACGTACTTCCCCACACAAAAGTACCTCATTGGCCTTACTTAATGTTGAGTAAGAACACCATATTCAGAAAACAGCAAGCAACAGAGAACTATTCTGCAGAGGCAGGTCCTCTCGGGAGCTAACTTTAGATGCAAAAGGAAATTATTTTAGCTAGATCTTACCTTGCACCAGAACTCATTCTCCGTTGACAGGAAATAAAGATTAATTTTCAGTTTCTTTGTGAAGTTAAACTGCCTTCAGCATGAAGACCTGAGCAGGAGAGCAGACTCAAATTGGATGGAAAATCACCATTTCACCAATAACTGCTAGCTAGCTGGATTCTCAGACATATCCTAAGATAAGTTTAATTTTTTAACAGCATTAAAATTCAACCAGTATATGGCATGACCTCTCTTCACTGTGCTGTGCTAATGAGGCAGGAAAAAGTAGGAGCTTCTCCCCACAGACCCTCATCACACAGATTCCTTGGCTAGGTTTGAGGCCACCAGGTGCCCTCTCATAAAAAGGACTTTAAACAGTGCTATCATCATGGGATAGAGCCAGACCAGAAGATGAAGTAACTTCACTTGAAATACATTAATTTTGTATAAAGAAGGTGTAAAATTGAGAGAACCAGAGTTGATACAGGTCATTGAGGTGAAAGCGGAAAAATACTACAGGATAAAAGAAATCCATCTGCTAGAGTTAAGAACTGGTGAATGGAAGGAAAAAATACTGTACAGAGGAAAAATGCACAGTCAAATTAAAGAGTTAACAAAAGATTGGAAATGGGGAACTACGAAAGTATTTCCTACCAGGGATAGCTGGGGAGGATATTATTCTAATTCAGAGAAACATGATTATGTTCTCTTCTTCCTTTTTTTTTCAACCCACTGTAAAACAAACCACTGGATGTTTGCATTGTCATCTTATGTAAATAGCGAAAGCCCCAACAAAAAATAAGGGAACCAACTAGTATATTCTTTAGGGGGAATCCAAATTACCATGGCTAGGTGCATCAGCATACATAGCAAAGAACAAGTAAGGTAGAATTGTTTCCTTAAACAAAAGGGTTAGGAACTCTGCATGATTCCTGTTTTGAAGCTGTAACTAGGAGACATGATCTAGCATTTTAACTACACTCAGAAGCAATTTTCTTTAGTAGATGGCTTCTCATCGACTGTGGCAGAGAGGGAACCAGACAAAAACTGAGCACAATGCAGCCTAAAATATGGCACACTGGGATTTTATTGTACAACTTCTATATCCAAGCTTACAGCAATAAAAGAAAATAATAAAGGTGTTGGGTGAAAGTGAGGTGGAACTCTCCAGTAGGCACGTACTGCAGGAGATCTTAGCTAAAGAAATGGGAATGGGTATTTCCAAAGATTACAGAAAGAGAGGTGTTTGTACACACACCAACTAAGGTTTCCTTGCATAAAACAAAAGCAAGAAACAGAGACAGGAAGGAAATCACAGGGAATAGCTTGAGTAATAGCCAAAATGCAGTTTCAGATCTGTGTAAATGTCAAGGTAGAGGAAAGAAAGCAGGGAGATCTCAGACGGAGGGCTAAAAATCAATTCTCCAACCAAACAAAATTATGTGAGAAAGAGGGAAAAGAGAAAAAGGAACAAGCACTTTGAATAAGAGTTTTACTCCCAAAAGTTATTCTTTCCACCTGTAAAAATAAAACCCAGAGTCCTAGCAGTGCCGGTAGATATGCAAACATTAGCTGAAGAGCAAAAGTGTAATATGATAAATAAAACATAAGGCACAAGAAGAAGAATATTCAGACTAAAAAGTGGTCAGATGGAGAACACTCCCAGATTAAAATTTTGCAATCTTTTTATCTTACAGTTCCCAGATGAAAATGGTTGACCAAAACATTAGAACAAAGGAGGAACACTAATAAATACTCTTTCTTCCATTTTCACTGAAAGTAATGAAGACTAGAGAAAATTAAATGACTGCCAAAGGCAGGAATTAATGCAAGTCGGAGAATTATTTTTAAAGGAACGTAAAAAATATTAGAAGGAAGCACACAGTGTAAAGCCTCTCAGGTGTCAGAGAGCCAGAGAGTGCAGTAGATTCATTAATTTCCTGGATTCCTTTTAATTTATGCATATAAAACACTATTTTAAAATTTTGCTGGCTAACTTTTTCAATTCTAAACTCTTTTGCATACAGAATTTGTCAGATACCGGGAAAAAACTAGCCTCAAAAATCATAGCATCATCGCTCATGAGAAATTTTTATTTTTCCATGATCAGAAAAATGAAGCCTTACTGCAAAGTGAGAGAAAAAGAAATTAGTAATTATAAAGTGAATATTTATCACTTGACTGTGGTGGCTCTGGTGCTGCCCTCAGTAATAAACAAGACGCACAGAAACAGCCGTTTCTACAAGATCAGGCTATGTATGCTGCGTAGAAACATCATCCAGAGAAATTCTTGTGGAGTGCTGGTGTGGGAGTGCTCTGCTCAATGTATCTTTCTGATTCTGTATCCTTGTCCAATATATAGCTGCTGGCATGCTGAGGCAAAATCTAAATATGGAAAAGAGTTAAAGGGGAAGTACTAGAAATAAGATTTAAAATGGAGGCAGAAGATCTCTTGTGCTAGATCTGCCTTTTAGACTTTCAGGATTTAGCACAGCTCAGAAGCTGAAGCACATTGGAAAATCCTTCTCAGGTTCATTCAAACCATAATCAACAAATATCATCATGGAGAATATGATGCCAATTTATGTTGCTTATCAGTAACCATGGTTGATATCAGAGCCAGACTACTCAAATCGTTTTGAAGTCTAATTTGAGGAATAGATTTTTGACAATGAACTCTTTGGATTAACAGTGAATGTTAAGGCGTTCACTCAGTATGCCTAAGGTTTCATCATTCTTACATAGGAGTATGTACACTATAGCTTTTTGTTCTCTTAATTATCATTTCACTGTGTGATCCAAATGGTTTCCTTGCAGTGATCCACTGGGTGATCCACTAGGTTTCCAAATGATATCAAAAGATTTAGAAAATGAGAGTGAGTTTTCACACTACCTTTGGAACTGAAGAAGGAGGTTGCCAAACTGAGATGAACATTTGGGCTATCTACACATTTGACCTAAATTAGGAGCTCTTTTTGACAGCTGGAAGAAAGTCTGTCAAGAAGCTGAAACCTGTTCATTTCAAAACATTTGAAATATAAGTGGAAAAAAACCTATGTTTTCTCGAATAGGAATTTACATATGTAGTCTTTTGTTTACAAGTATAGGCTTAGAAATTGCCCAAGAACTAGGAACACAGGAGATGGTTAAATCAGGACTTGAGGGTTCCAAGAAAAAAATAATTATAAGAATAATATGAAAGGCTTGCTCTCGCTTCTTGTTTTTTTTTTTTTTTAAATTTTTTCCCTGAAATTACTCTAGGTAGATTTTGGGGACTTTTTAACATAACAATCCCCTTTAGTTTTTGAAAGACATTCTGCTTGCTTGCCTGTTTTTGAAAATTCAGGTCAAGACCAATGAAGAAGACTGTATAGATGGTTGCCTTTACTTTTAAAAGAAAGGATGGAATTAACAAGAAACTGCCCAGAAAATACTACTGTGAAGCTCTGATGGCACGTGGGCATGTTCACAGTCTTGGTTACTTACAGATTTCCTCAGTGAAGAAACCAGATTGAGGCCCACCACAGGTTTCCTAGCGTGATGCATTTCTCTGATTTGAGAAGGTTGACCCTGGCACCACTGGAATGGCTGCATTGCAGACACAAGCCATGCTCAATTAAAGGTCCAGGCCTGGCAATTTTTAAGGCAAAAGATAAAAGGATGCAATCCTTTCCTGGAAAAAAAAGGACTACAAGCTCCTTTGTCAATTAATGTGAGGAACAATTGACCTTAAAAGCCTAAAAATAAGTTATAGAACCACTGACTGCCAAGTTTAATTACAGGTAAAACAAACATTATGTGGTGGGAAAGAGGAGTTTCCTTTTCTGCTGCCTCTCCCTTCATACAGGCACCAATAAATGAAATCAGAATAGGATGCACTGTTTTTCTACATTTGCTTTTTTGTCAGTAAGAAGTAACAAATGTTCACACATCATGTAGAGCAAACATGGGGTAGAGATTTTCCACTCTAAACAAAAAAAATCTTAAATATTTTGTAAGCACATACAAAAGTTGAAATAAAGACACTCTGGAGGGTTCTTTTCTCAGAAAAGGCACACAGTCGTTACTGCTACTACCATCCAGTGAAAGGCTGAATTGCGCCTCCACGTGAAACTGCTCCTTGCACACTACATCTCTTCCCCTATTTCTCCTCAGCAGGAGAAAGAATGTACTAAACTTTCTCCAACATCTCTGATGAAGTATGCTCATTTACATGCAGGTGTCTCATCCTGGTCTATTTTACCTGACTTTGCTGTCCCAATAAGCGTTATTCCAGCGCCTAATAACTGTAGCACCTCGGAAATTCTGGTGATGGCTGAAAGGGGATAAATGGTCTTTTCTGAACCTTATATAATAAGGAAAGAAACTGTCAATGAGTCATGTCTGTCTGAGCATAATTTGATATTATACAGATATGAAGATGAACATTTATGGCACTGTTTTGGCATTAATAGCAATTGAGCATCCCCAGGAAAACTCGACCTACTATGGGAAAGCAAGGATCACAGGACTTCAGTCTCTTTTTCATCTCTGGCTGACATGTTCCAAGTCATATGGCTTTATAAATTCTTACTGATCTCCATCAACACATCTCTTTGATGTTTAAAGTCTCAGCTGGAGTCACATTTGTAAGCCAATAGCTCCTTTCAAAATATTTATGTCCTTTGACTCAAAGTTCAAAACAGGGCAAGATTCACTTTGCATAATCACTTTGAGCAAGCACAGTATTTCTTTTACAACAATTTGAGGGACAGGCATCTTGTATATTTTAAGACACTATACCTCATGCAACTTTTGGCACTGGTGCCAAAGAACTATAACCTTTTAGTGAAAGATAACAATGTGCTCAGTTCTTTGCACAGTAAGCCTATTTTGACTGTACTGAAATCAGCTTCAGTGATTTGTAAGTTTTCCATGACAAGAATCAAACTATAACAACATTCTGAAAATGGAGATTGTGTACATACTTTACTGTGGCTCCAATCTATACAAAAGCTACCTATGAAAAAACTACTGTGGAAAGAGATGGTGATTAAGTCAATAGGGTTCATTGGGCATTAATCTCACAGAATTTAATAAACAATGACATCCTTTCTCCAGAATTTTTTAAGCCATATATACTATCTCTAGTAGGAAACAAAATGGTGAATTTCAGTTTATAGAGCTCTCTGCAGAATATCAATTTTACATATATCACCGCAGGGTTTGCTTTGCAAGGCTTTCAGATTTATGGTTCCAGTGCCCTGCTGCTTCCTAGGTATTCCTGGCAAGATGCTGAAGCCCCCAACAGGATGTCAGTACTTCGGCTAGATGATCCAGAGAGGGTGTGAGACAGATAGAGAGGAGGAGTAGTTCCTTCATTTCTCATCGATTTGCATAGCTCATTCTGTCTGGGCTGCAGGGCTCAAACCAGCTGCTACACAAGAGATGGCAATTGCCACACAGAAAGACACACTCCAAATCATTCCACATTTCAGATCCCCCTGCTCTAAAAGCTGGAGTCAAATAGAGGATTATATTAAACATAGGTGTCAGTTTCAACCTCTTTGCAGCTGAGCCCAAGTGGTGCTGCTGCCTTCTCTCTCTCATTTGCATTCTCCCATCTGTTCTTGCTTCATTTCCTGACACCCCCCCAAATTATTACACTCCTTTCTCAGTCCTCCTCCATCTCCTTCCTTCTCCCATTACAGTCTCTGTCATTGCCTTCTCACTTGTCCTTGCCTTTGCAGACTGTCACAATCCTTCCTCCTTCTCCAGCTTCATCCACCAAGTCCTTTCCTCCCTTGCTCTGCCTTGCCTTTCCCCATCAGCAGCTGTGCCAGGACCCAAAGCTTCCTGAACCTGCTGACTTTATGACAAACTTGTACAAACACAGCAAAAACATGGTAGTCCATAAGCCTTTTGTGACAATACATTGCAGTTTCATCTCTCACCAAGCATACATATAACCTTGAAAACAGTGGTATAGATAAAAGATGTGTCATTTAAATGAGATGTACTTTTTCTTTATATTTCAGTTAATTATTTTTTCATGCCTTGCAAAATGAAAGAAACATTTGGGTATTCTCCCAGCTCCAGAAATTTTGTAGAAAATTCTGGTGAATTTCTGGCTAGGCTATTTGAGGAACATGGGAAATTACCAATTATCTTTCAATATTTTCAGTTTTTTACATCTGAGAACAGTCTACCACATAAAAAAACCTAATGAAACATGGCTGCTTCATAAAATAAACACCTCCACATTGCCCTTCCTATGTGAAATTCATTAATAGGCGAGAAGAAAATGCCTAGGCATTTTAGATGATCTAACAGAGATCATGACCACTGAGGTGCCAGAGCAGGTCCAGATGTACTACATCTAGACTGCTTTACATTGAAACCATTCCATCTGCTTTACAAAGACTGCTTTACATTGAAAACATCAGCTGCCCTTACAAGGGGCTACCTTAGAAGACTGCCCAGGTTATTAAGGATTTACCCTGCCATACTACAAGACAGAGCTTTTAACCACAGAGAAAACTGAGCTGACAACTACAATGCCGTGGTCCTTACATCCTATATGCTTTCATCCAACTGCAACAATCCACAGAGAAACCCACTTTTCAGGACCTGCTTCTGCTTCTCTCCTGTTGCATCCACATTCTTAATGTTTCTAAAGAAATGGCATGACACAAACCCACTGTGAAGCCAATGGGCAATTTTGTCCATAAGGTAACGTGGTAGAAGAGAATTTCATGACAATGCATGAGATCTTCTTAACTTACACATCTCTCTGTCATTCTCTAGCAAAGACAAGTCAACTCTGTGAGAAAAGTTAAAATTTAGAAACAATTCCTGTCATGCAAATTGCCCCTGCTTTATTTCAGGAAGGCTTGTTTTCATCTTGTGAGTGGTCATATGAGAAGGGCCAGTGGATTGATTCTCTGTGGAATAGGTTGCAAAAATACAGAAAAGAAATGTCTCTGCTTAAGAAATTTCTTCCCTCTGTGATCTGAAGCATTATCCCTGGTCTGCAAGGGCCTAAAGATTATTAGGAAAAGTTAACCAGCTTATGACATAGGGGTCCACTCCATACCAGGATTTTTACTGCTCACCAAAGGTTGAAAATCACTGCTCTAGATCCCTTACAAGCAGGTTTTGTCTGTATCGTTGCATTCTGCCAGAACATCTACATAAGAGGAATTAACTACATTTTCATAGCTTCTTTCTTTGTACTGCCCTACATCTATGTGTCACTATTCTTACCTAGTTTTACCCTTCGCAAACCCTGGCTTCAGATAGGGCCCAATCAGAGTGTGCAGAACCCACCCACACAGAACTCCAGCAAGCTTGCTGGGATTTCCCACCCCAAATCAGGAACAGAAAATGTATGTAATGTGCACAGCTGGTTGTATTTATACTCCTCTGACCAATTACACATTTGGGGATTTTGGTGTTACACAAGTTGCTCAACTCTCTTTGCTTTATATTACGTGTTAAGGAAGAACGTTGTAATGGGTTGTAGAAATAAGATGGCATAAGCATCTACACTGAAAGCACAAAAACAGATCCATTGTCATAGGGTAGCCTTGAATTAGGCCCTCAAAAAGTAGTTCTACTTTGGCATCTTGAATTTTTGCTTTGGTTCCAAGTGAGGAAAAGGGAACTAACATGCATGACATAATTTGACTATGAATGCCCAAAAAAGAATTTATTCTGGCTATTTACGTTGTATGCAGTCTTGCATAGGTTTATTTTTATATCTGTGACATCTTTATTTGCTGCTGCCTCTTTCTAAAAACAATAAGCCCTTCCTGTGCTTTTGCAGACCGTTGTAAGTAAACAATTCTCCTTTTGGTTTTAAAATTATCCTTTGCACAAGAAACATTTGTCCTACATAAAAGCCAGTAAATTAAAGAGGATGTTGAGTGGGAGATACATCTGTGTATAATGAATTACAGTAAGTTTTATGACTTCCTACATAGTGACTTCTCTACTATTTTACTGTTGTGGGCCACAAGCCATTCTGGAGTGACTGAGAAGTCAGAAACTTCTCAGGTGCCATATTGTCAAAGAAAATTACAACAGGCATCTGATGTTTTATGTAGATCTGGACCTTCTGCACTTCCTGATCTCTTCTCCCACATTGGTTTATGGACAGATTTTCAAAAGAGCTCAAATACAGTAGCAGACCATTTTGAAGACCTGACCCAAAACCTATAAAAATCTTGGAAGCTTAAAAATCAAACATCAGAAACCTGGAAATCTTGTCTGTATCTAGTACCTGACCTAATATTCTAGGCTATCTCTTTTTCAGAAGTTTTCAAAATCACTTGCAAGAGCTCAAGGAAAATGTTAAAATTGTTTCTGCACAAGTCCTACTCCTTTCAACTCTATGGGATCCTTATAATAGTTGGAGAAAATCAAATAGATTTAGCCAAGTTTTTAGCCAAACAGCTGCTTGTGAATTATTGCTCTTTAGAGTATTTCTCTTTCCTGCATCCTCACCACCACCCACCCAGTTTCATCCTTCTATTCTTCCACTTTCTTCATTCCTCAGCTAAACTACATACTGATCCTTCTTCTTTTCAGCCCACATTTCAGTAAGTATAAGTCCTGTACTCATGTATTCTCCCAAATTTTAACAACTATCATTACTGTCTTTAATTTCCATCTATCAGGCATGAAAGGAACAATTCTGCTTGGTTGAATATGGTGAGAAAGAACTATTTGCTCTTCATTTTCCATTGTCCTTTCTGCCCATGTGGAAGTGGATATACATCTCTGATCCATGCTTTGTCCTTGTTACAAATGGTGTCCCAGTTTTTCCGTTTTGAATACCACTAGGTTTTCTGTGCAGGAAGAGACATGAAGGCAGCCCTGTGCTTAGAAGAGAGACAGAGGGTTATGAGACCACTAGAGATCAGTTTTGTTCTGAATTAGAAAAGCCTGAAAGAGAGACAGCCTGTGAGCAAAGACAAGGCAAAGACAGGCTGAGAGAGCCAAGCAGATTGTTGATCTACAGAAGAAATTATCAGAATTACTTCATGAAGCACATAGAGCAAACAGAACATGCAGGACTGGGAATAGAGAAATCAGACAGTGAGCCTGGATGAGAAGACAAGATGCTCTCTGGCGAATTCCACAGGTTTGTGCTCAGTGGTTGTCAGCACAGATACAGACGAGAAGCGACAACACAGACACTAGCCAAGGAAATCTGACCTTCTAGTGCTGCTATCAAAATCACAGTGGGTTTTTGCTGACTACTGGAAAGTACCTTCTGAAAAGGCCATGCCCTCTCGTACCAGCCAGCCTGAGCAGGGGGTGAGTCCTGGCAACATATCAGGAATTCAGACTTACTGCTTTATACCTGTCTGTGACTTTTCAGCACAAAAATCCAGCTTAACATATCTGTCATGGCTTATCACAACATACTCTGCGATAACATACCAACAGTATAACAATAGTCAGTCAGCACTGGTATTTTATCAAGAACCTCTTTTAAACATTAGTTAGATGGGAAAAGGGAGAGGAGAGCTGCAAAAAACTGATACAGTTGAATTTTTTATTTTATTTTTGCTGTCTTTAAATACATTCATCAACTTTTTACTTTTCCAGTTTTGTCCTTAAGTGCAACTTCCCTGATACAAGTTATCACATACTGTGGTATGGGGTCTAAAAGCTTTTGCAGAATTAAAAGTCACAAACACATGCAAGCTCAGAGCAGGTAAGTTAAAATTAGAGGGTTGTATGGGGAAAAGAAATGAAACGTTAAGAGATATGTAAGAAGGACACACACTGTTTGAACAGCTCTTGGCCCTTTTCCGTTTATCATTTCTGGAGGTACACTAAACTGCATGTAGTTTACTAGCATAAAAGTATAATGCCCACATCCATGTCACAGCTTAAAGAAAATAATGGTCCAGCATCAATTCTATTGAAGCCAACTTCATCTCTCCATGGAAGCCAAGAGAGAGACAAGAGGAACAGTCCTCTGCCCAGGTCAGTCAGCTTATCCATTTAGACTTCTCCTATATAACTCAGACCAGAGCTTGGCCTCTGGCACTGAGATGGCAAGTGGCACAGTGTGACTCACCTTCAAATGGCTAAGCTTTCCCTTCCCAACACACAGCTGAATACCCTCATCCATACTACTTGTCAGGAAAAGACCTCAGCATATGGTCATCCCCAAACTATGCCGTGGGTCAAACAGGGACATGGACACAACTATGCATTACCAAAGGCCACTGTCTTGCCTGAGCACGGTTTAGGGGATGAGCATGTAGTCTGGTATTCGTTTTACGGAAGAGCAACATGAGCCCAGCTGAAATGTGACACAACAGAGGCAATACAAGAATTGGTAAAAATTGATTTGGCTCAATTTAAAAAAAACAGCTGTGAGACTGGGAATATTATTTCCATTATTTGTACCTGTGACAGGCTGCTGTCATCATCCTACCACAAGTACCAAGTTTCCAAATAAAAAAACCAAACCAGTCATAAATGTAAAAAGTATCACATACCTTGCAGTGAATGCATTTTTCCTATAAAAAATATTTTTCCTGATGCAACAAACTTCTTTCCTCAAAGAGCTTCTGTTGCATTTCCCCTGTCAAATACATTCAATGAAAGTAAAATAGGACCAAAGAGAAGAAATGAGAAAATGAAAAATAATAAAAAACCTATTCAGGTCATTTATCCTTCAGACTTCTGCAAAGTCCAAAATAAAGTTGTTATTTGTCATTGAGTATCTGCAAGCAGTAGGCCACTTACTTTCACATAGCATGGGGCTTTTAAATGTTGGAAGCAACAATTCCCAAAACATTCCCCATTAATTTCATCTGATGAAAAGGAATTTGAAGTTGTGGAGGTCCCATCTGTGGAAGTGTTCCACACCTCATTGAATGGGGCTCTGAGCAACCTGGTCTAGAGGAAGGTGTCCCTGTCCATGACAAGGAAGTGGGAACTAGACAATCTTAAAGGTGCCTTCCAAACCAAACCATTCTATGATTCTGTTCTATGACTGTATCAAATGGGGCCTTCATCAAGGAGAGCAAACCACCCTGGGATAAGTCTGGAATGAACTTGTAAAGCCTGCACATTAGTGTAAAACCTGGGTAATCTATATAATGTTGTTATCTGAGAGGTAAACTGTTTGCTTTAAACAGCTGAAGGCTTCAAGGGGAATGGAACACAGGGAACAGTGCAGGGGACAAAGTTACAAGATCGTTCCTGGTTTAGGCAGCACCTTTTTATCTGCAACTTCTCAGTCACAGTCAATGCTCAGAAAATGTTCTCATGTTCTCACTCCATTCCATACACAGTAAGCCTGGCTCCAATTTGTATCCTCTCCTAGGTTTAGGCAGTAGTGTTACTAAACAAAACAGCGGTCTTTTCTTTAAAAGTTCCATTTAGGAGCAGAAACTATGAAAGGACAAAGTAATGGCCTTTGTATCAGGAAAATGTGCTTTGCAAATTTGCATTTAAAATGGACTGTGCTACAAGCCTTCTGGTGCTGGGGGAATCATCCCATCTTCCACATGTATAGTAGAGGTTACCTAGGGTTCAACAGGTAAAACTGCTGTTCCACTTTTCCAAGGGATAAAGCAACACTTTCTTTGCCACACCAACTTCATCACATGTGCCATATCCCAAGTAAGGAACAGGAATCTACATGAGTCCTACACTAAAGAACAAAATATAAGATAAGTATATATGGCAAGAATAGGTGTCAGGAGGAGGAGCAAAAAGGCAACTAAAAGCAGCAAACCCGCAAACCAGTGGAAAGATGTCCTAAGGGACAGGTGAGACAGATTTGATGAAGCGTGGGGCGTGGAGCTGACAGGGCAAATATACCACAATACAAAACAGTGAGATTTGGAACAGAGCCAGGGGGATAAGGAACAAGTGACTAGAGGCCAGACACAGAATGAAGAGATGGAGAAGACAGAAAGGTGAGAGTAACATTGTCAGAACAATGTAGAGTTCTTCCTAAGGATGAAATGCTCAACTTTGTGAGAGTGTTGAAGACCTTCCATGTGAAGGAAGGAAAAAAAAAAAACTTGAATGTGGACCTGTTCTGACTATCTTTGCTTGTGCTTATGGACAATTACAGGAAATTCAAAGTGATATTACAGACAACAAAAATAATAAGCTAAGGGACAATATAGTTCAGTGCCTCAGCACATGGACATTTAAAGAGAGAACACATAGAACTACTCAAACAAAGAAGGAAAATGACAGATTTTGTCATGACTCTAGAAAGTAGGGAAAAGGAGAAAACCACAAGAAGAGCAGATTGGTACATTGTTTTGGGTGAAGGGTATCTTATACTTTGGTGATCTCCCTCTACATCAGTAGCAGGCAGAGATAAATCTTAATGCTCCTGAGCATTTTAATTCATTAAAAAATCCTGTTACATGAAAGACTCCTTTTTGCATAAATCAAGAACCATCAATGCAGAACGATGGGTGAGAGCTTTGGCAAACTACACAAAGATGACTGATTCATGCAATTACCAAACTGTACAGGCTGAACTAATTGGTGATAGAATAATGACAACAAAAATCCCGGCACTCAAATGTGAATGCTTAGAGATCCCATTAACTCTGCAGAGAACCAGAGACGTGCATGGCTAGTGAACAAACTCATGTCCAAATAGAGAACACAAACAAAGCAGTCACAAAGATATTTAAGAAGGCAGAGTAAGGAAAGCATGCAAATGTACTGCAAGTTCAGCAAAGAAAGACATACAAATACAAAGCAGAAGAGATGAAGAAAATCCAAAGACTTACGGTTATTAAGTGGGGGGAAAAAAGATAATAATGAAATTCCCTTTACATATGACCACATTCAAAAATTCTGACAAGTCATTATGCAAAGGATGGCAGACAAGAAAAAAATGGCCCCATAGTGAGAAGGAAATCAGTGACTCAGTTCTTTGCATGTATGTGACATCAGTGAAGTGCAAGAGAGAAAAAAAATAAATGGACCGTGAAGTTCAGACTAACACCAGATGCAAAGACAGGGCAGCAGAACAGAGTAAGAAAGAGAATGCGCATGAACAGCGGGCATCAATGTGTGTGAAAGGCACAAAGACCTCTTCAGAAGTGTACATAAAGGGACAGAAAAATAGCAGAACCAAATTTTTGACTCTGATAAAACAATCACAATACAATAAGGCCAAGTAAATTAAGATAGAATATCAGGTTAGAAGGAGATAAAGCGAAAGTTCAGGTAGTACAGATGTTAGGAAGACATTTAGGAAAAATAAGAGTTATTACCCCAGCATATTAAACCTAAATTACAGATGATTCCTGTGAGAGACACACCGATAAAAACCATACTCCATGTGGCCAATGCCCTATTGCATTCATGCAATGAAGGACTGGACTTTTGAGGCAAGACATGAACTGAGATGCTTAGAGACAATAAATGATCAATACCCACTCTTAAGACAATAAAAAAGTTAATATCTCTTTTTATTTGTTTCAATATCACACATTAAATAGCAAAATTTCAGAAAGCAGCATATGACAGATATGAGAAAGCCAAACACATACATTAAAAATTAAAAGAAAGAGAATAATCAAAAGAATAATTGCTCACAATTAAAGAACTGTTACGTGATATAGTAAAGGAAAACTCTTCATAATAAAATCAGTACAGACTATCACATGAGAACAGCCATCTATTTTGCAGTCACCACCACAGAAAATGACTAGTGCACATTATACAGTGCACAAATTCTGCTCTTTCACTGGAAGCTCAGAAAGCATGCAGGAATGAGCAGGAGTCAGTGACGTACCATAGGGCAAAGAGATCATGCTAGAGCAGAGGAGTCTCTGTTTCTGAGCATCTCAGTCTCTGAAAGCAAAGGAGTGGAGCCAATATGAGGAGAGTGTGGGGAACACACAACCTCCAAACCTGGTGGGGATACTTGGAGGAAAAAAGATAGTTCTGAAAATAGGCAGAGAACGACACCAAAATCATTCACTTTTACTTATAACATGAAACGGTAAATCATGCCTTTTATCATTTTCTCCTACATGACAATCATCTGTGATTACATACCCAGACAGCAGTCTTTGGATCCACATTTGCAGTGGATGGACATGGAAAAGGCATGGCCCAGGAAACAACAGCAGCCAGCTTGAGAGCTGGCATCCCTGTGAGGGCTGCTGTGGCAACCCCACCAGCAGTGGAAGATGAGACGGGGCATGGCTCCTCTTATGACCTGCCCTTGAAGGTGAGAGCAACCCAGGTTTTTGTTAATAGATCCCTTGGGGCAGATTAGAGTGAAATGACACTTGAATGATTGGTGTTTATAAATAAATATATATATGCACATATAGGGTTTACTTTGCCTAGCCATGGTCCATGGCCCTGATGAGCCAGGCCACCCTTGAGTCCATGTCCCAGGCTGGTCTTGGCCCATCCCAATCCTCAGGGAGGTCCCCAATGCCAGGGCTGTGGCTGCCCCAGCGTCCCCAGTTGCCCAGTTCCTGTCTGGAGAGGTGGGACAGGCCTGCCTGCTTGTCTGCTATCACCCACCTGGGGAGCCCCTGCCACTCCCAACACTCATCCCCAGGGAGCCACCGCTGGTAATGTGCTTGGGCCACCATTCAGGCAAAAGAAAATGTTATAGGTCCTGCATCCAGGTACCCACCAGGCTTTCCATACTGGTAAGTTAAGCAGTGAGGACACATCCTGGAGCCCTTTCACACAGTAGCCCAACTGTTGAGCTGACATCCTCGACAACCCCATTGATGAGGAGTGGGAACAGAGCAGGAGGACAGTTTTAACTGTATGGAGGTGCACTGGAAGGCCTGTTTTATTCGTGGTGAAAGCCCATTATGAGCCACTCAGGTGGGAAAAGTTTAAGTTGTGTGTTCAAGGAGAGGGAACTATACAGGCAAAGTTTAAATACCCGTGACTACAGATCATTTTTAAGGGCTGGTGCCTGTTACTCAATCTGCAATGTTAAGTATTTGATGCATGGTACACCACACAGGTATGTGCTTACCAAGTTATGCAAAGCAGCCTAACACCACAAAATAAATAGCAACTGAGTCAGAGCATGAGATCTGCCAGCTAGTACTCTTTCTGTCCTTCTATAACACAGAAATTCAAAACATAAGGCTGAGGGACTGTTTTACTATGCTGTCAGGGCAAGGGGATAGAAAGAGTCCAGTAACAAATCCTCCAGAACAAACATGAATGCACATGCACATTTGCTGTGTTGGGCACTTGCTGAGCGACCTCACCTGTCTCTCCAAACAGCAGGATTTCACACAAGCCAAATGTATAGTATTTTTTTCCCCTATATTCTCATATCATAATATCCACTGAAAGCAGAAAATCTCCTAAGAGATCAGAGCCGCTCTGAAAAAAGGCAGGAGAGAAGGACCATACGGAAGCCAACAGTGGAATCCATCATCCTTAATCGTAGGCAAACAGAAGTTATGCATGTCCACTAAACTACTTACTTACTCTGCTCTTAGAGTTATAGACAGCTATCTCTGGATGAGGTAACAGTCCTGGAGGCCCCTATTTCTTCCTAGTCATTTCAGGGGGACCCTTACAGCTAGTTTAGAGTACAGATTGGCCTTTTTTCAAACTAAAGAAACAGTAAAATCCAATTTTCCCAACACCAGTCAGAAGAAGCCAATCAAAATTTATTATCTACGTCCAAATGAAAGGTGGAAAAGCAAAAATTTACAAGATCACAGAGTGGTCAATGTAGGCAGGGACCTTGGGAGGTGATCTGCTCCAGCCCCTTGTTCAAGCAGGCTGCCCAGGACCATGTGGCTTTGTAATATCCCCAAGGATGGAGACTTTACCTCCTCTCTGGGAAACCAGTGCCACTACTCAGTCACCCTCACAGTAAAAAGGAATTTCCCAATGTTCAGGTGAAAACGTCGTATGGCACCTTTCTTGTATTCCAAGATATAATCATAAAAAAGCATGGGCCGACACTTTTGAGACAAAATCCCTATAACAAATAATGGCCTTGATGAAACAGGGTAGTATTTGATCAAGCCGCAGTTTTTTTTTTTTCTTCACTGCCTACTGCACCAATGTACCACAGCTGATTGTTTGAAATGCTTGAGGCAACTTGTGGGGTTCATGGGGAGTTCATGCCATAGTAATTTATAAGACTGATTATGAAAGAAATTTTGCACCGAGCAAGAAGAGGTTGAGTAAAACAGGACAAATGGCCTGATTAAAGACAACAAGTAAAACGAGAGCAAACTCTCAAGGAAAGAAAAGCGACCACATTTACCATACATGCTCTGTAAGAGAATGAATTTGATGGCAAGTGAAGGTAGATCACTTTAACAGGAAAAGCAGTACATTTATAGTCACAAAGTCTCCTATATGAGGCAACCCAGTATTAAATTTGCATTTCCACTGGCAAACAAGACTGCAACATGACTGAGAAGAATAGCAGAAAAAGAGAATAGTAGGATTTAAGGTGTTTTTCTGAAATTCACTTTCATTTCGTCTTTAGCAATGAGAAGGAACATCAGAAAGTCATGATTAAGAAAGGGATCCAGATCTGCAAACTAATAAAAAACCCCACAATGCCTTGGAAACTATCATCTCAGTAGGAATACTGGTAGATAACTTTTCAGAAAATATATTTCCAAACAAATCACCAAGTTTCAAAGGCTAGATGGAATACTTTCACTTAATATTGTATAGGAATGAGACATTTCTTAAAATGGGCTCGCAAATTCCAGATGACTTTTTTTCCCATTAGCAAATAACTCTGCTTTGAGGAGTGCACAGATATCTTCCTGAAACACTTCTCCCTTACAGGTCCATTTTGACAACCTACAAAATACGAGCACATGGCTTAGCATGTGGTTAAAATGGTCAGCTTGAGTGATACTCGGGTAGAGAGCAGATCAGTACTGGGACAGCTCTTCTTTTACTGTTTATGAAGTCCTTTGCCACAAAGCAGCTGATAGCTGTCAGCTTATAAATTTTTAAAAAAACCCTAAACATCTAAGCACAAAAACTGGAAATCAAAGAACTCTAACAACGGAAGATGGGCCCCGCAATTTAAGGAGGACAACAAAACTGATGAAAGGGATGGAAGGAATGTCTTCTGAGGAGCAGCCAAGGACTTTGGGTTTGCATAGTTTGAGAAGGAGGCTGAGTGGCAAACTGATTGCTCTCTACAGCTTCCTGAGGAGGACAAGGGGAGAGGAAGGTACTGAGCTCTTCTCCCTGGTATCCAGTGATAGGACAAATAGGAAAGGTTCAAAGCTGTGCCAGGAGAGGTTTATACTGGACATAAGGGAACGTTTTTATTTTACAGAGAGCGTGGTCAATAACAGAAGCAGACTTCCTAGAGAGGTGGTTGATGCCTCAAGCCTGTCAGTGTAGAAGAGGCTTTTGGACAATGCCCTTAATAATATGCTTTAACTTTTGATCAGCCCTGAAGTGGTCAGGCAGTTGGACAAGATGAGCATTATAGATCACTCACAACTTAAAATATTCTATTATGTTCTATTCCATTCTAAAATAAGCATTCTTCAGACAATCCACCAGTCTGATGTGAATAGAACATGAGACAAAAAGCAATAGATGAAAAAATAAATTTAACATACCCCAGCACAAGATGAAGCAAGTACAAAGCAGTAGCCAGCCCTCAAAAGAAAGACTTCATGGTATTTTGCAGCATCTTGGTAAATAAACAAAGTCTTTGTACCAAGACACAGAAGATATTATTCCCAAAACAAACTATTAAACTGTCGTGGTTTAGGAATGGTGGTCCCAATTTAGTGTTCTTCCCCAATTTAGTGTTCCCCTGAAAACACTCCAAACCACAAGCTGCTCGTTAAGTTCCTCCTCCCCCTCCCTCTCCCTCTGCAAAGGGCTGGAGAGGAGAATTGGAGGCACAAAAGTTAAATATCACTGGTTGAGATAGGAAAAATTTACTAGAAACAACGATGAGATAAGAAATGAACAGTAACAACAACAATATTAATAACAGCGTACAAGAGAGGTGAACAATTCACACACAAGAGCTCACCATGCAGAATCTGGCACTACCCTGACCACTCACCCTTGTGAGCTGGGTTAATTGGTCCCAGGGTCAAGAAGAACACCATGTATTCTGTGGAGTGGCACAAGGTGGATCTTAAATCTTAATCTAGTTGGACATGAGAGTTTTGTAACAGAATTCTAATATAAGGAATCTTTATTTTAGCTCACCACTTCCTGAGATTTTCCCAAACGTGGAAGCAAAACCAAAATAAAATAACTATGCATGCAGTAGGACAGAAGATATCTGTGGGAAATATCATTCTCAGTTCAATGATCAAAGTAGAAGCAGAGCTTGGAGATGCTGAAGATTTAGACTAGTGTAATAAGAAAACAACTTTTAATGGAGACAAAAATGTCAATTAAAGTGTTTACAGTCACAGCATTTTGCTTTTCATTGCTGCATAACAACCCAATATTTGTTCAAATAGCAGGGGTAAGGCAATTCCACAGCTTCAAAGAAGCACAACTGAGCAAATTCAAATAACGATACCATAGAAACAACCCTATGATCACCTCAGTTAAAGAAAATTGGATCCCCCTGGATCACTATGTGGACACTCAAGGTATTGACACAGAAATTCTACAACTGATAGAACTGGTTTTAATGCATTGCTTTCATTTTTTTTCCCATAGTCATTATCTAATTAGAGATGGGATAAGTGAGTTTCCCCATCTTTCTACACTGTACTTTCCCTTCATGCCAGAATTCCCAGTAATTGATACAAACCTGCTTCATCTCTGAATTGTTATACAGCCTGATGCAATTCTGGTTTAAGTTCATAACAATCTAATATACTTTTGCAACACCAATCAACATCACTATTCAATGTGAAGGGTGAAAGAGAACATGTCAAGGTCATTGTTTCTGGCAAAAAAAGAACCTAAATATTTTCTCTCAAGATTAGAAGAGCTCATATATGCTGGCGAGGAGGTGTGCAACATCAGAAGTCCATTGGTTCAAAACTGGAGGCAATCTGCAGGGGTCAGCAAAGAACAAATGTCAGGCAGTCACATTTAAACACAAGTAGACGACAGCCAACTTCTGTGTCATTTACAGAATTTGTCTTTCACCTGCATGCCTCAATGCTCACAGCATCTTCCCTTTCCTCCTTTAGGAACCATGATAAGATGAGGTAGCTCACTCACTTCTGCCTAACTGAAGAGTCTGCCAAAAAAAAAGACCTGACTGAGGCTGACACATGTAGCCAACATGCCATCTCAGAGCAGATGACTCAGATAAACAGATGCTCATGATTGATTGGGTGCTTCACATACCATAGTCAAAAAAAGGCAAGATCAATGAGAAAATAAAATAAACCCTGAGATAAGTTAAAAGTTGTACTTCATGACTAAAAACAGAAGTCTTAAGATGTGCATGCAGCCTGGAAAGAGAGCCTTTTGCTCATTCAGCATAACCACTTAATTTTGAATTGAATACAAATGAATACATACTTTGATTGTATGTTTCCACATCATGGTCCATAATTTTCCTGGCTTGAAATGGGTCTCTATTCTATATAGGTATCTCTTTATTAGTAGCACTATAAAGAGTGTGATTATTGTCTCTGCAGTGCAAATCAAAACCTCATGTTTACAGTGACACAACAATGTTAAAATCTTTGACTTCTAAAACCCGTGTCTTTCATCCAAATTAGTGATTGTCTCTACCCAATAGGTCAAAAAAAGTCTAACTCACAAAGAAAATTCAGATAACTGAAGAGGGATGCAGGTGTTCTGGTGTTCTCTAAATTAAATGACACTGATTTTACTTCTTGTCATGACTACAGGGGTTTAAAATTACTCTTAGAAGAAGAGTCTTAAGATTACTCTAATTTGCATAATTTTGTCTGCATTTACTGCATAATTTTGTCTGCATTTACTGCATGTGGCTGCTACTAAGAAGTATTCTTTCACCAATAGATATTTTAACTTATAAGCAAGTCAAGAACTAAAAATATAGGTGTTTTGATAAAAGCCCAAACATTACACATATTAAAACCATGTTTTATTCTTAGCAATTGAACAGACATTGATTAGAAGTTTGGGGTTTCAGTTTTATTTTACTTTCTTGGCATTTCTAAAACTGATTTAGGAACATTAAAAAGCCTACCAAAATCTATCAAGTAACTAATACAAATGAAGAAAAGAAAATTACTAAAGATGCTATTTGGACACTTACCCAGCAGTTATTATAGCCCTCCCTCTAAAAAAGCGTTTAATAGTCTATTGATAATGCAGAGGTTTTTTTCACTTTCAAAATTTAAGTGATCCTATGACTGCTACACTATGTTAAACACACATCTTTAGCTCCAGTAGAAGGATAAAATCGAGGAGAACAGGATGATAACATCCAAGGATCCAAGATTTTGTTCAAGCAGTTCCAAGGAACAATCATCTATTCGACGTTTTCCCTTTCTTTGAGCAAATTTTTAAAAGCCCAAAAAATGAAGATGACATTTACAAAGAACAGTAACAGTCATTTAGAAAACAAACAAAAATTGTTGTTGTTACAATAAAAGAGACTTTCACATTATAAATTTGCATTTTTAAGATATCAGACTATATTGTGCAGGATTTGTTACTGTCTTGACCCAGCTTTTATAATCATGTGGGCTGGGATCCTCATGATATCCTAATATTTACAGGTTTCTCATAACATACGCCCAAATGGAATCCACAGCCCCTAACATTTACTGCTTCCTCCCATATAAAATTATTTTACCTCAGTTGGTTTCTGATGGTTGGGTGGCCTTTTGAGAGAAGTTCCTGCAGAAAAAAATCCAACAAAACCACACGTTCTAATATGAAGTACAGTAACAACGTACAAAACATTTCTTACATAGAAGGAGGAAGCACTAGCACATTTCACCTGAGATTCCAGCTTGAAGAACTGTTTATGGTTAATGAGAGTTTAATTTCTTACAGAACTGTTCTCTCTTCTTTTTCCCCCACTCTTCCCAAGGTACCACCACAAACCCTTAAATTTCTCCCATTTCTTCCAAGCAGGGACATGATGGAAACCAGAACATGAGGTTTGGAGAATATGGATTATTACCTGCCTTTCAACAACCAGCTGCCCTTGGTGTTTTGATTGTGCAAGCTCATGCGCTCAAAATATGAAATTCAAACTCTTTCCTATATTCTCATGATTTCCTACTATGAGTAGGTTAAAGAGCGTGTTTTCAACTCCTCTTGATGTCCCATAGCAAATGTGTGTGCCTTAGATTGGTAGAGTAATGATTCTTCTGCTCAGAGAAATTACTTCCGTCTTTTCAGACCACCTGTGTCATCTGGAAACAAAGCCAGTGACTAAATACAGACTATTAGTAACCAAAATTTGTGGGTTTTTTAAGGAGCTGGTGGACCAAAACATTTTTATAATGTTTGAGATTAAAAGATAGAAAATGTAAGAAGTACCTTTTTCTGCTCAAATCTTTCTATTAGGTAGTGAAAAATCAAGACAAAACTTTTTCTTGTATCCATCTAGGAGCATTTTCTGAGTATTACTTCAGAACAAAGAAAGAATTTGCAAATTTCATTCATTTTCACTATAGAAGTGAGGTTCTGTTCCTGCTGGCTGACATGGTACATCTGCGAAGGTATTGGAGGAGAGAATAAACCAAGCACAATCCACCTTGTTACTTACTCATTTAAAAATCAAAGAAATACTGACTTACAGAAGGACAAAAAAAATTAAATCTCAGCTAAAGGAACATAGAGAACTTTGGCAGTCTGCTTGAGCAACTGAAGACCACTAGAAATACCCTTTTTTTAAAAAAAAAACCAACTATTTTCCACTGGGAAAAGCTAATAACAGCTAATTACCTACAAGATATTTGGAAAACAAAATTTGCACTGCAGTTCCACATATTAAAACTTAACGTAGGAATCATAACCCAAGTGATTTAATTTTACAAAGAGGACAAGTACGCTGGAAAACAAAATAAATTCTCAAATCAATTTTGGAATGAAACCATGGTTTCACATCACCCATTATCTTCAAGACATCTGTATTTCTATCAATCAGTGTTTCTGAGGCCTCATCAGAGAAGACAGAAATACCTTCCAGAAGTTCTAATGGGAATCTGGCAGAAGTTAAAAACTGTTGACCCATAAACACACTTGAAACAACTATGGTTGGTGAGCATTAATATATAAGCAGTTTTTTACTTAAATCAAATTTGGCAGAGAAGATTGTGGTTTTCATCTTGGAACATTGTACTTTGCACCAGGTGAAATTTTCTGGCTCAGGCTGCATAGGAGATAAGATGACATAAGCTTTTAAACTGACCATTCATTCAAGGAGAGTTCTTGCAAATCACAGACAACCATGAAACTGAGGCCTACTTCTAATTCACAGGGAAGTACTTCATCACAGAAAAACTAGAAAATATGACTATGTAGAACTGCAACGAATACCACAAACACAATTAAATTTCTTGTTCTGTTTATCAATATCCTCTAAGGAAAGAACAGCAACAACAGAATTGTTGGAACTGTTGCAGAAAGATGGAAAAAAAAAAACAAGATAATCATCATATTTCAGGAGTTTCTCTTGTCTCTGTCAAAAGTAAGTACTTAAGCACTTATCAGGCTGGTACAGTATTCTAATTTTACCAGCATTATTTTCCTATCAGAGAGTGAACATCTTGATGAGAATATTTAAAACACAAAATATTCTTGATGTTGTCATGTCCAATTAGGAGTAAAACATCTAAGGTAAGTTCAAAGAAGGAGACTACTGCATATGACGGTTGTTTTGGAAATTGCTTCACGTTGGGATGCTTAACTGTTAGCAGAGAAGGACACTCTTGCGTATCATATTTGACTTTAATCTGTTGCAAGAGATACGCTAGCTCCATTAAAAAGACTGCTGCCTGTAGACATGGCTAATAAAAATGAGTTTACATCTGATAAGGCTGTTGAATGCAGAACCCTATCCCACCTAGAGCTTGCTTGCATTGAATATATAGGTATGTGCAGCTATGTACCTCAGCACAGATCTATTTACTTTTATATAAAATGCATATGTTCACGTATGCATCTGTTCACGCATGAACTGGGTGGCAGTTATTGCTCCCATTCTGTTTTCTTAACATATGACAAATACTAAAATATCGGGGGGGGTGGGGAATGGAGAACTTACTGAAATCTGAAAATGTAAAAATTAATTTGGCTGGAAATTTTCCTCTCTCCAAAGCCAGGACTGAAGTATTTTTTCTATCCTTTCTACAATAAGATTTTCTTACAATTGCTTACATGTCTTCCAACCTTTACCTGTTTAGATTGAAGCATTTTGCATGTTTTTCAGAAGTAAATGAGTGATTCCCTCAGAAATTAAACAATATAGTGAAACCACCATGATAGAGCTCTTTAAGGATTTTTTTAGGGCTCCTCTGTACTTTTGAGCAGGAACTTCACATAGATCACCTCCAATAATGGGATGGTTTTTGTTCTGAATGTCCACTCAAACTAGTTTATAGGGCCTGAATGTTTCCTTTTGTAGCTGCTCAGTGGTTTGATAGCTAAACCTATAAAACTCCATCCTCTCTGCTCAGATGTCTACAAAGCCTGAGGGACAAACAGGACTTTTCCTGGAATTGCATCTGCCATGGCATAGTACCTGCTGCAGTGGCAGAACGACTCAGTGGCTGCTCTAAAAAGACCCAAGAAATAGAGAGAAGGAAAAAGAAGCAGACTATTTTAGAGCAAATAAGAAAAGAAGAAACTGAGATGCAAAACCAGAACAGATGCTGGAGGTGTGTGGGACAATATGATAAGAAAGTAAACGATCAGCAAGGAGTTGCAGAGCTGAGAGATAAAAGCAAGATTTGTTTGCAAACTGATTTTTCTCCACTCCCAGGCTCTGATCTGAAGAAGTGCAAAGTACTTTATAACTGCTGAGGGCCATGAGAGCTATGCTCTGAGCAGAGGAGCTGCTTTCAGGAGAGCAGATGCCTAACTTCCACGACTTCATTTGTCTGGGAACTGAGAATCTAAACATCCTTCTTTTGTGAGCTTTTTTGTTTGGTTGGTTTGGTTTGGGTTTTTTTGTTCCAAAAAAATAGAAATCGCCCCCAGTTCCATCTGTCAAATGGCCCAGACTTCATATCTAGGACTGGTCTCCAGGTGTGCTGTATATTCTTTTCACAAATCTTGTTAGTAAGTAATTTGTTCTTAGAAAGTGTTAAAATACAACCAGAAGGGAGAGATGAAGATCTTGATCACACAAGGTTTTCTGAATCAGCAGTGAGATCCTTTGAATACATTATACAGGCTACCACGCTGAAAGTCCTTACTTTGTGTTGTGAATGTGTTGTTTTGCTATTTCACAGTGCAGAAGGCACGCTGTATGAAATTCACCAGCTGTTTTAATTTGAGACATGTATGCTATAATCACAGTATCAGTTTTCTCATTTTTATAACAATTTTCTATTTCCCATGCTTTACAATCGGATGTGATTGGATATGCTAGAAGAAAATATTCCTCCTCTACTTGTCAGCTTTGTTGTATCACTTCAGTTAAAGGAAAAAAAAAAGAAGAGGGGAACCGTGCTCTGACTTGGCACATCTGACTGCTGACTTTTACGCTATATATAATTTTAGAAAAACAACCAAAAAGAAAAACCCAAAAAAACCCATCTAAAGTGAAAAACCAAAAAAAAAACCCCCAAAAAACCCACCTAAAGTCCCTGTGACTTCATCACATACATAAAAAGGCCATAGAAGAAGGGTGAATATGAAGAACTATTTACGTATATAATTATCACTTCATCATCTGTGACTATAATCCTGGCAAGAGGGAACAGGAAAAGAATAAATCGCCGGATATCAATGTTTCAGCTGGCAGCCTTTCCCGACAGAAATGACTCTCTGCTTCTAGCTTCCACCACAAGGCCTTTGCCCAGAACCTAAGCCATACAAGTGAACCTCCTTGTCATACACCATTCTCGTTGTCTGGACCCACAGAGTCAGTTGTTTTGTTGCAAACACTTGTTTGGAGAAGCAGAACTCCAGGCAGGTAGCTTATAAAAAGAGCACTGACTTTAACAAAATCCTTCAGCTAAAGCAAAAAACTTTATTTAATTGATTTTGGGGTTTGCTTTTATCTCGGTATAATAGAGACCTATCTACCTATAATAAAGAGCAATCTAATTATATCACTGCAATCAGAAGAACACAATAAATCTAATATCAGGAAGCACTATAGCAAAAGCCTCTCAAAGCTTTCTCAACCCCTTCCTGAAACACTATTCAATCAACTAAAGCATTATTGTGACTTACCCTTCAAAGTAAAAACACTTCCTCTTTTACTCTCAGTAAGAAAATATGTGAGCTTCATTATGAAACAATTAGCATTTGAGTTAAAGATGCGAGCTGCTAGCTGAAAAAACGTACAAGGATTGCAGCGGGCTTTACTGAATAAGGTAACAGCTTCTGAGTGATGGTATGAGATATTTGGAGGTTCTGATGCTGATATTGCATTTAATGACTATACACTTCCGTACAGATTCTCTTAATTTAAATCTGAGCAGACTTGTATACTCCGTAATTTTCCCCTTATCCTGAGCCATTTGCCTCTGACAAGGTGTTTGACACCATTCATATGCCTCCTTCTCAGCCTTACATACTCCTATTGTTATATATCTCATTTCAGATATCTAAATATTCCTCTGTTGTATATTAATCATCCAGCAGAAAGGACTGAAAGTGGTCTAATTAATCCAGAATATCAAAGCTATCACATCAGACAGACACATCATAATGTAGAACTTTTCCATATGATAGTTCCTGGAGATAAAATAATTTGTTTAGAAGAATGTGAGCTTATGAGGATATTCCTCTCTATTTCCAAAGAAATAGTGTACATGTAAAACAAATGTATCTTCATACCCACTTTTATACTTTTTCCTTATTATTATAATCGTGTTGATACATGTTTCCATGTGCTTGTCAAGATAAGAGGTTAGCTCTGATTATTTGAAGGCCTCACTTAATTGATTTTCTGATACATAGCTAAATTCTCTTCTCGCTCAAACTAGAACAGCAGAACTGCATTTGATACAGGCATTTAGAGGGTCAGCAGAGTTTACTGGTCAAATCCAGCTTTCAGTTGCTATAAATTGAGAGAGACTTAATTGATTTCAGCTAATGTATTGCAGAGTTGCACTTGTACATTTGGGGGCCAAATTTAGGCCAAGGACAGTAAGGAATGCAGCCACAAAATGATTGTGACACAGAAGTAGAATTTAAATTCAGCAGTTTAGGGGCAGGTAATAAGCAGAACAAGGCAACACCAGGCTGGGTAACTGACCTGTCAAAAAAGCAACCACAGTTACCCTGTAGCTGGGGTTACTGGTAGGTTGACCCCAGCTCTAAATTTCTAGCACTACCTAGTGTATTAAGCTGTTGGAGAGCATTTTGTGTTGTAACTGCAGCACAGGTATATCCCAAGTTATATAATTATGAAAAACCCCCGTTGATTGACCAGTCACCTACTGCTGATAACATTTTTTCAAATTAATTCCAAATAGTTTGTTACCACAGTTCCATTTCTAAAAGATAGCTTACCACTTTCCCATGGTGTCATTTAAAAAACAGCATGAAAACAACAGCCTCCAGGTGCTATGAATTTCAAGCTGTTCCTTGTGAGATAAGTGCCATCAAGATTCCTTCATTTAGTTTTGGCAATCCCATATTTAACCATGTTGTTGAGTGTCCTGATAGAAAAATCCGAAAGGGTTTTTCTCACTGTTCACGTGAGTGTTTCTAGAGAGATTACAGAATGATTATTTTGCAGATTTCCTTTGAAGTACACTTGTTATTTGGTCTCTTTTCTTACACAAGAGCTGTTTCTTGGTTGCATTTTAACATTAGATGAGAGCAGGGAAGGGCTGTCCAAAGTTGCACACCAAGTGTGTGCAGAGTTTCTAAGACTGAGCTACCTTGAAGCTGTTTTCAGATTTTTAGAGGGTAGTGCAGCATGGTCATAACAAGGAAAGATAATCCTGTGCTTGGAAAACATGCTCAAATATAGTTTTATAGGTACAGATTCTGTGTTTAATATGAAATGACGTTTTAAATTCACAATCAGCTTTTGGGATCCCACTCTGAATTAATTTCTGTTTTCTTCTTGAATTAAAAAGATACAAGTATCAATGAGCCATGTAGAATCAAAATTTACGCTTTTCCATTTATAATCATAACAATGATCTTACCAAAATCTCACCACAATGCCAACTCAGTTTACTGGAGACTGGTTATAGTTGTTTGACTTTGACTGGATTCCAGGTACTCACCAAGGCCCCTCCGTCACCTGCCTCTGCAACTGGACAGGGAGAGAAAATATAGAAAAGACTCATGAGCTGGGATAAGGGGAAGGAGAGATCACTCACCAATTGCTGTCATGGGCAAACCAGACTTCCCTTGGGGAAATTAATTGAATTTATTTCCGATCAAAATCAGTGCAGGATAACAAGAAGTATAACAAATCTTAAAAACACTTCCCCCCAGCCACTCCCTTCTTTCCAGGCTCTGCTGTCTCCACCCCAGCAGCACAAGGGAGACAGAGAATGGGAGCTAGGGTCAGTTCATCATGGTTGTTTCTGCTGCTTCTCAGGGGGGGAAGTCCTTCCCCTGTCGCAGTGTGGGGTCCCTCCCAAGGGAGACAGTTCTTCAGGAACTGGTTCAGCATAGGTCCCTTTCCATGGGTCTGCAGGTCCCTGCCAGGACCCTGCTCCAGCACAGGCCTCCCACAGGTTCACAGCCTCCTCTCAGGCATGCCCCTGCTCCGGCATGAGTGCCCTCCACGGGCTGCAGGTGGATCTCTGCACCTCTGTTGACCTCCAAGGGCTGCAGGGGCACAGCTGCCTCACCACGGGCTGCACCAGGGGCTGCAGGGAGCTCCCAGCTCCAGTGCCTGGAGCACCTCCTCCCCTCCCTCTCCACTGACTGCCTGCAGACCTGTCCCTCTCACGTATTCTCACTCCTCCCTGGCTACAATTTCTTCACAACAACAACCTTTTGTTTCATTGTTAAATATGCTGTCACCAAGGCGCTGCTGCTGTTGCTGACTGGCTCAGCCTTGGCCAGAGGCAGGTCTGCCCTAAAGCCGGCGGGCATTGACTCTGTCAGACATGGAGGAACTTTCTGGCAGCTCCTCACAGAAACCACCCCGTAGGCCACCGCTACCAAAACCTGGCTGTGCAAACCCAGTACACTAATGGAGAATATCACTGAGCACAGAAGACTCCGTGAAGCCGTCTGGCTTTGGGTCAGTAAAAAGGGAGACCTTTTGGGAGCAGAGAGCAGGGGACAAGCCGAGACCTGAAGGCGATCCCATAATTGGCCATGCCCTTGATGAGGGGGAACCAACCTGTGGCACCTGAGAAGGACTGGGCTATGACAGAGAGGTCCCATCGATGGCCTAGTGATCATCTAATAAATGCAGGTGGGTGACTTGAGACAGGTCAGGGATCACCCCATGAAATCATAACAATTCAAATTAGCCAGCTGTGAAATAGCTCAGGAAAGAGCTTAAATGAAGTCCCCGACCATCAGAATCATGGGAGAAGCCCCAAGGCAGGCTAGGCAGGGACAGTCAGGGCTATCAGGGCCCTCAGATGTCATACAGCAGCCAAAATAATGAATGTCTTGGATATTATAGCTATGATTTTTGTGTTTGGTTTAGTGTTACTTAAACCAGACTTTAGTCCTCCATTCCAGGTCCGAATATTATTTTCATGCACGAACCCTAAGTCCTAAAAGCTATCATTTGCAGATATTTGAGAGAAGTGTTTAATTTACAGATAGACTAAGTAAGAACAGATGCAGTTTAGTCCCTAAAAAAAACCCCTTTATACAGCATACGCTGTTACAACCACCTGTAGCAGTGGCATCTCTTGCACCTTAAATTTGGCATGTGAAATGAAAATTACTTGATCACAAAAAAGCCTGCTTCTAGCAGATGGAAAACTGTCCTGTGCCTCATGTTTCTGAGCCAGTGTAACTGGTGAAACCCAGTAAAAGCTATCTCAGCTAAAGAGCTGCCATTGAGAGCTTCCTCATTCCTTCTTTATATGCTGTGCCCAGTTGAAGCATCATTTCCAAAAAGTGCTCCAATTAGGAGGTTTGGTAAAGCTTCCAAGTCACATTTCTGTGGGATGAGGAAGTCCAGCATAATGACTCTGAAACAGACACAGCACATCCATTGAGCTATGAATGCTGCTTCCTCGCCTGCTTTTCTTTGACCACTATTCATTTATTCAGTAAAGAAAGCACTAGTAACTAGTATTAGCAACTACTGTGCTTTCAGAATTTGCCGCTCCATGGTTCCAGAGATGAAAATCCCCTTTCTTCTTTCACACTGGGTAGGAAACCTTCTGTTGTCTGTCTCCTGGTGATTTGGTGTTGTTCTGTAAAGCTCACATACTTCTGAGAAGTCATTCCAGTGGCTTCAGTCACTGCACATTGAGATGGTGGTTGCCATACTCTCTTGTACATGAAGGACACAGAAGTAGCTGCCCTACTCATGTCCAAACCGTCATATGTCACCCATAGACATCTGCAAATTATTTTGTTTTCAGTATAAATGTCCACATGTCACTTTACCCTTGATCTTTAGGGTACAGAACTTCCACTAACCGTGCGTGGCTTTATGTGTATGATCTAATGATATTTTTTAAGGATTTATTATTTATTGTATCAGTTATTTATTAGTACTTACAGTTTTTTTTCCTGAGGGAACTATTGATATCCTTAGTTTTAGTCAGCCTCTTTAAATAAATAGAACACAAATGTTTCTGAGCATCAAGCAGTGGTGATTCATCTACAGCAGTGTAAGTCACTGTGGTTCCCCAGAAAGGGAACAGCAGGGGAGTTATGCATCCATTTCTAGGCTTTCCCAGCCTCATACTGTACACAAAACTTCCTCAAAAATTTAAAAGCACAGAACTGTGATTAAGAGTAACACAGTCATGCTTCCCTTGCTACCAGAAGCATGAGAAAAGGACAAAGGACAGAGCAGAGAGGAAGTATGGGTGCATGAAACCAGTCATGTCTTAAGCTGTCATGGTTAAATTCAGGAGTATGAAGTAAGATCCTGTCTCTTCCTAAATGAAATCTGATTTATTCAACTTGATTAAAATTCCTGGTTTGGAATCCCTGAGGTAAATAGCTCAGCTCATGCATTAGAGCTAAACTTTCAACAAGAACATTCCAGTTTAGGAAATGGTTTGAGGTAAAAGAAAGCAAGGCAGTAACCTCAGCCTGGAGGATTGTCTCATCCTCACAGTGGTCTGGCAGAATGCTTCCTGGGGATAGAAGACATAAGCCAGAACTGCAGCATAGGCTTGTGGAATGCAAAATGGAAGGGAGAAACCAGATAACTTCATAGAAAGTTTCAATCTTAAAATAGAGTTGTTTTAAGCAAGCAGAATCCTGCAGAGAGCAGAGACTGTGTGTGTGCTTAATTCTGCTTCTAAGACTTCTCTGCTGCCCGCCACAGGAGATCTGTATGAACATGATTGCTAAGGGCTGTAATTTAAAACCCAGAACAATGCATTAATAAATCTGACAAAGAACACAATGAGCACAAGTCAGACTTGGGAACTGCAGCAAATGCTGGAAAGCTGATGTGGCTACAAAAACTTTGTCTCATGACTGCCTGGATTGCTTTTACATGAGTCACCCGACCTCAGAATGTGGTCCTGCAAGGGCTGGGCTTTCCGATTACCCTTATTAGGGGTTTATTGTTTCTCAGGTTTCACACTGCAGGACTGTCATTCCAGAAAATGACAATGGATCTCATGGAAGTATCGCCCGAGGGTGGCTAGTGATTCATTTTAAGTCCTGTGATAAAATTGCATAAATATTTTGGTTACTAGATGAGCAGGATGCTAATGTGGAGACTACACTTACGGAGCCCTCTAATGCTGTATCAAGAAAACCTAGTACATATTTGTGATCATGTTTTCACTACATATTAAACATGTCTGCATCAGAACAGTAAAACAGGTCCACAGAACCAAATCACTGTAAAATAGCTAAACAAAAACCAGAAAAACAATATACCGACTTAAGAGTCCCAATTTATTGAGGGACATATAAAGATCACACTTGCTAATAACTAACAAAAAAGATCCCTTCAGAATATCAGTTCTACCATTGAATTAAAATCATAACTTTCTCAAGTGCTGTGTCATCAGACTTCAGATTTCAGCCTATACCATGAGGTTTGAATTCTGAAGCTTGCCTAGATCCAGATTTGGGAATTTAATTTGAATCCATCTCGACTTATTATCAAATTCATACCTACTTTTCTCCCCACAGAGCCCAAGACTATATTTTTGTTAATGTCAGAAATGTTCTCTTTGAAAATTTCAATCTTATTTCAATAGCTTCTAGCTGCTGAAATCTACATTGAAATGAAGCTGAAAGCTTCATTTTAATTTCTATAGGTATTTAAGCAGTTCTCCTACTCCTATGTTTAAGATAAAAACTATAATCCATTTCTCACTTGCAAATAGATCTACTATGGGTGAAGCAGGCTTTGGCATGGAAGTGACTACAGTCCAGAGGCCAAAATTTTGATTAAATGCTGTTTCACTTTTTTTTCCACTTCTGGAGCAGATATACTATGAATCAAACCTTTAATCTGAGTGATTGATATGCCAGTTTATACCTTCTCTGCTTTGATCTTGCAGTCCTACCATAGAGCAAATTTGGCCTCATATTTAAAACTTGGAAAATCCCATGGTTATAACGTCTGCTTTTTCTTACTTCCCATTCTGAAACAGTTGTCTTTTTTGTGGTTCTTTTGAGAAGCATAGCCTAGCATCTCCTCTTGAACTTTGTTTTCTCTGTGTATTTAGAAAACTAAAGATCACCCCTTCAAGATTTTTCTTAATATTGCATTGCAGCAAATCACATGGTAGAGATTTTGGTAAATTCAAAAAATTTGAGCATGCATTCAAAGAAATTGCAAGTGTGCATGACTTTTAAGTAACTGCTAGAATCTCATCAAGCTCATGCCTGAAGTAAAATCCACCTAAGTATTTTGCTGAATAGAGCCCTTTTGGATCAGATCCAATGCACATTGCAGCCAGTCAAAAATTCCCATTGACTTCAGTGGGCTCCCAGCCGATTCCTGGGAGGTATTTTGTGTGTGAAGTTCAGCACTTCTGCCAAACTTCAGTTCTTGCTCTGACATGTGTTCTTCAGCTTTTTTACACTGTCTCCTCTCAGCAGAAAAATGTAAAAATGTTAAGGCCTCCCTGAAAGGTCAGAAGAGTTTTTCACCACCTCTTTAAATGCATTCTGGTCAAAACTGAGGCATTTAAAAATCATTCTTTTCATCCTATAGGAAAAATAAAAGTAAATAATTTCAGGTCTAATATATAATTTTAGGTCTGATAAATATCATTGCAGCTTTATAATTTTGAGGTTACATTAGTATTTTTATACAAATATTCAGGATATTCATTGCAAATACCATATGCATGTATAAACATAGAATGCAAACTCAAATTATTGTACCTAATCACAATCTTCTAATGGTTTAAATAGTTAACAAAATATTTCTCTTTTAAGAATTACAAATTTAATAAGTTTATTTTCCTTTGGGAATTTTAAAATAGAAACCTCTTCAGTTCAGATTAAAACCACTAACTGTTCAATTTTCCATAGAAGAAAAAATTTGATTTTTTCTGTTGATATCTCCTAGAGTATTTAAGATGATATAGCCTTCTATAATTACTTCTCCCTGCAACCTTTGACTAGTAAACATGGAACTCCACTTTTCAACTCCCTCCTTTATTAAAAATACTTCTTCGTTATGTATAAAACCAGTACCAGAATACAAAACTCAGCTTGCACAAATGAACCTTCCAAGGGCACAGTGCATCAGACATTAATCTTAAATGGGGGCTCACTGTTAATCATAGTGTAGCTCAGACTTGGAGATTCATACTATGACTATTCTGTTAATTAGTGAGTACAAATACACATGGCACTTTCACCTTGGCTTGCCTGTTTGAAGCAACTTAAAAACACTAATAAATTCCTTCTAAAATAGCCTTGCAGTTAAATAAATGTGCTTTGTATACAATGTGACAAGCTAAGCTAAATTCAGCAGAGGAGAGCTCTGGTTTCTGGGAACTGTGTTAATTTTGTAGCAGCTTCATTAAATATAAAAATTGAGGCTAATATCCTAAGGAGTCTTAAGACCAATGAAAATCTGAAGTCTAATAAGCTGTAGTGCTCCAATGCAGCTGGAGAACTAGTCAGTTGAATATGATATTGAATAAAAAGAATCGAAGAGAAAGAAAGAAAGAAAGAAAGAAAGAAAGAAAGAAAGAAAGAAAGAAAGAAAGAAAGAAAGAAAGAAAGAAAGAAAGAAAGAAAGAAAGAAAAAGAAAAAGAAAAAGAAAAAAAAAAAAACATAAAGTCTCTATTTACACAGTGAGCTGTATGTGAAGGTTGAAAGGACTGAACTTTCTCCAAGGGAATTTAAGTCTCTCTTTCTGTGTCTGAGTAGTCACTGTACTGGCTTTGGATTGGCCTTTCACCATAACAAGGATTCAAAGTGTGTTTTTCCTGTAAAGAGAAAAATTAAAATCATTGTCGGTCATCTCTTTCAAACAGTTTTCCTCCTCCATCTTCTCTGCCTGCCTGTTATTTATAGCAGTGACTCTTCCAAGTTAAGAGAAAATCAGAGAAAACGGTAATTTAAAAAATCACCTGTTGATACGACTTTGAACTTGTCCTCTCCCACACTAAAATCAGGGGCGGTGTAATTAATTCTTGCAGTGTTTTGCATAAGCCAATGCCTTGTTCTGCAAGGACCTTGTTCTTCAATCATTACTAGTCAAAGCAATAATTCCCTCACTTTCATTCAGAACAAGATTAGGATATATATTCTCTTTCCTTTCTTTAACATGTGAAGCAGTGCTTGCTAGGATGAACACAGATAAAGTAGAGAGGTTATTGGAATAAGCAAGTGCAGTGACTTCTTTTACTCAATAACAAAAACAACAGATTAATTGGGAACTTTGTTCCCCAAAGAGAAGGCAGTCATGTTCTTTCTGTCAAGATTTCAAAGTAGTTTAAAAAAAAACCAACCAAACAAGCAAAAAAACCAAAACCAAAGAGAAATAATAAAGCCTTTAAAGCAAATAAATCAGATCACCACTGTAGACCCAGCAGCAAAGGGAAAGTGGGATGCAGTATGTAAGAGCCAAAGTGTAGATAATATTTTTTAGAATATACTTGATGGTTTCTTTAAAAGAAGCAATGCTCAGGAGAGCTACAGAGTAAAGCAAAAGTCCAGAACAGAGACTCTATACTTACAATATGTCAGCAGTGTCCACCTGCAGAAGATCATAGAACTATTGTAAAGGAAGAAGTGCCAAAAACTGCTGAGTCTATAAGTAAAGAAAGAAAATGAATAGGAGAAAGCAGAGGAAACCTCCACCCTTTATGTTTTCTTGATCTCTTAAGTTTAGGTAGTGCTTTTAAATCCTCTCACTGACTGTTTCCCTGGTGCTTCTCTGGCCACTTACCCCTCTCATAGACTAGTTAAACCAATATAACAGCAATTTTTATTTCTGTAATTCACATAATGACTCTTCATCGTCCCAGGATAATCCGAAACATTTTCATTCTTAGTGGAGCATTAGCTTATGTTGTACAGATATCTACATAAAGGCAGATTACCAAAATTACCCAGTTGGAACAGCTCTGTACACAGAAGTATAATAAATCTCTGTACTTTTGGATAATTTAATAGAGTTGATATTATTACAAATACACGAAAACCTAAGCCCTTAAGCTTTGCATCTCACCAGCATTGTTTCTCCCCCTCTTTTATCAGCAGCTATACCAGTGGTACAGCAGAGCAGCCACATCATCTTTTTCCCCTTAGATGAGACTGCTTAGTCAGGCTAGAGTATTTGGCTGCAAGTCCCCTGAACTCTGAGAGGCAAGGGAGGTGAGACAAAAATGGGCTACATAAGTAACTAGAACATACTTGATTCCAGAACAACAGTTAATAATGAAAAGCATAGATATCTCCTCCAGGACAAGACTATGTTGTGTTTAGTTTGGCTTTCCAAAATCAAAGTGAATTAAGCTGTCATTCTGTAATGCACATTACTTCTTTACCTGCTGCATTACTGCTTAGGCACTTGAAACCCAAACTAGGTGTGACTGCTTTAGACTGATTTCAAGCTTTGTCTTAGAGACCATTTTTTAACCTTCTGTGTTATTTTTCCATTCATTAAGAGTAGAGAATACATTTGAGAATATCCACTGAACGCTTCAGGCTTTAAAAATCTTAAAAATAGAGCTAATCTCCTAAAAATAATATGTATTAGTAAAGCAACTAAGTGCTGCACAATAAGTAATCAATAATAAAAATATTTTCTCTCCCTAAATTTCCACTTCCTCCTTCAAGCCTCCAGCACCTCTTGGGAGCTGTTCTGCTTATACTCTTAGGCAGTTGGTTTAAAACTAAGCAAATTGAGGGGACAAAGTTTTGAAAAATTGTTTTGTCTTTGTCCCAAGGTAGAAAAATATCTCATTAAACATAAAGTCATGATAGAGTGGGGATATCTGTGATTGTCTGGGTTACCAGCCATAGCATGTGGCTGTACTTCACTGTACAAAATGACTGGGCCCACTGCAATAGCTATATGTAATAGGTATACACACACTGCCATTTTTATTCCACAGGGAAATCAACGTATCAAACATACATTGTAGTCCATGAGAGGAAAATGCCAAAGTACATGTTCTATAATTCCATTCATTTAATGAATAGAAATAGCATCACTTCTGAACAGTTAGTGCAGATAATGAGCATTACGAGCCATTGCAATCATTGTAATACCAAATACTTTACACATAGGAGAAGTTTGGAATACTTCCCTAAAAGAAAATTATGAGAACTAGAAATATTGAAATTTTCCAGAGGGAGGAAAAAGAATAATTAAACCACAGTGTTATTTCATCTCTTTTAGATCTTTCTTAACCACATCAGGAAGAGAAAAAGGAGCTGTCTTCATTAACTGTGTTTAGCTTTGATACAATGGCTCAAGGAACATGTCTCTCCGCTTAGTTATTCAGTAACTTCTCACCACGATTCCAATTGTACACTCTGTAAGAAACTCATGTTTCTTATTTGTAAAAGATAAAGCTGTTCAATAAAGATTAGGGACTTCGTGGGAGTATTATAAATAGGGACAGGCAAGTATGAAAGCACTTCACACCCGCCTGTATCTGCAAAGTGATTAAACAGTGGAGAAAATCTACACGGTAACAGGGTAAGCCATCCACTGTTTCAGATACCAGGTGAGAGGAATCTTTGGGAACCACCCATGAATAAACAGTCCAGACTCTGTGGAAGGGCATGGTTGATTGCTCAGCAATTCCAGTTTTTCTTATGGAAAAGATGCATCTTGCCTGCATGCAGGTGCGCCTGTTGAACAAATTTTTATTTTCTTTTTTTAATTTCATTATAATAGCTTTAATGATTATTTAAAATAATCAGCATGATTTTCTTGACAGCATAATTTTCCTGACTAAAATCATGGGAAGTTGAATGTGTAGTCTGGTCCCTAAGTTCACTGAAATTTGGAAGAATTTTGACAAACTAAGATAGGAAGGGTGGGGGACACGTGAAATCTGTGGTGGTTTCCAAAAATCTTGATATAAAACCCAGAAGTTTCTGCAGATAATTTGCTCTGAAGCTTTGGTGTTGATGGGTGCCAGAAGTCAAGACAAAGTTCAGAGGGAGAAGAAACCATGGAGTTTTCAACTGGAAAGAGTTTGAAAGAATCCTCAAAATTGTTATTTCCTGGATTTTGAATGGATCACATATGGCTGAGTCACTTAGGACGCAGCTTCTTGTGCCCAAACGTGGCCGTGTGGAGATGCATGAGGACTCAAGAGAGTCTGACCTATCTTCAGTTTCTAATCTTGTTGCTCCCTCCCCACAACAGAAATGAAAGGCTTGGAAAATAATTTTCTCTTCAGGATAAAAAGAGGGAATTTAAAATTTTGTGGTTTCCCCTGTGCCTATCCCAGCTCTGAATTAACTCAGTACTAGTATATCTGTGCACAGGCCAGCACAAAGGGAAAAGCACAGAACAGCAGTGATTGCTCAGCAGTCAGCACTGTACATGAGGCAGGGATTTTCCAGGTCATTTTTATCCAGTTCATCACTACAATTTGCTGGTCCAATTCTGCCAAATCAGCAGAAGTACTTCGTAAAAGATAGCCTCGCCCAGTTCTGCACAGGCAGCAGTCTAAGAGTTTGCAGGGTTACTGGCACTTTTCATCAGAGATCCATTGTGAATTGCACTTTTAAATAAAGCACACAAAGATTAGAAAATTCTCACTACTGCTGGACATATTCATATCCCCAAGGGGATTTATAACAAATGATGATTTTGCCCAGTTGAAATAGCAATATGGTCCTTGCCTATAGCAGGCTGAGACATGAAGTGAAGAATGTGCAAGGAGGCTTGTGACCAAAACACATGCTGTTGTTTCACATTTGAGGAGTGATTGATGTACACAGAAAAAAAGTAAACAGTTTTGCCTATTGATGGCCTGGTGGAGAAAAGAATGGCTGGAATGAAACCATGTAAGAGGAGGGGGGAAAGTGAAGTAAAATTGAGAAATATTTCATTGCAGGCACTCAGACAACACTTCAAAAATCCATGTAAGAGTACCTTGTACTGCCTTTAGTCCTGCTGAAGGCAGTGTAGAATGAATTATTATTCCATGAAAGTAGATACAGTCTAACTCTTATTCAGATGAAGGAAAACAGTTCTTACTGGAACAACCTTTGGTAATCACAGAACCATAGAAAACTTGAAAGACTTCAAAGTCTTTTAGGGCTTTCCATTCCACTGCCCTAAGGGAGAAGCAACCATATCCATGTAAATCCTGTCAAAGAGTCCTTCTTGCCATCCTTAAGCTCCCTCAAGGCGGTTCCACGGCCTCCCTAGATAACTTATTGTCCTCCAAGCCAAGTCTCTTCCGCAGGAGACTGATGAAGCTACATCTCAGGAGGAAGGAAGAGCAGCTGGAGGGCAGACTCAGGGAGCCCTGGTGAGCTAAAGGTGGGCACCTCTTCTTACTTTCAAGGTCAGTCCAGGCCTGGCAGCACACAAGACTGCCAGAAAAGCTGCTCATAAAATGGCCTCACTGGGTTAATAGGACCACTGTTTTTTAAGAAAAATACTAAACCACTACACAACGCAGATACAGGCAATACTCTGCCTGTATCTGCATAGTGATAAAACAGGAGAGAAAATCTACACGGTACCAGGGTGAAGCATGTGATGGTTTTGGGTACCAGGTGAGCTGGTACATTTTTGTTTTGTACATGGTTCAAAGGGCAAGGCTGTACATGAAGCCTTTTCAGAAGCACAGGAGCTCTCTGGAGGGCATGTGGTATGTATCATGTTCCTTTTAAATGAGTGCTTTGGCCACTTTAGGAAAATCTGGCCTATAACTAAAGCATGTACTGGGGAGAAGAAAGAGATCCTCTATGGAAAGGGTAGCCTGAAAGAGGAAGTAAATATCAACATGGGAGAGCTGGAGGGAAAGGAAAATTAAGAGCAGCGTGTGACTTTCTCTGTGCCTTCTCATGCAGGAAAACCCCTCTGCTTCTTTTTGCATAGTGTGGCTAACCTGCAACCCATGCTATCTAGACCAGACTACCAGCTCATGTCTTGCCTCCACATTCATTCAAAGAGTTGCTCTGGAAATCATTATCCTTGTCTTTAGTGCTGACTGCAAATTTCTGCTGACATCCCCTGGTGACTGACTCCTTCCCAAATGATTCTCTGCCCTTGTAATGTCTTTTCAGTGAGCTTCTCTATCTACACATACACTGTCACTGACTTGCAACAGATATATTGATTCTTACTTTCAATGTCATCAAACAAATTCTGGGATTTTAAAACTGGACAGCAACATATAAAATCAATGGAAACAGCCATTCACATAAAAGTTGCTCCCTTCAGAAATCCATATCTATGGTGAAGCATTATGACTAGAATTGGCTGCAATTGGATCTGATTAATAGCACCATTGGATCTGATGATATCTCACGACACCATCACTAAAACAGGAAATTCACTGAATATTAGCTCAGATCACTGTGTGGAACTGTTCCCACAGCTTCCATCCTATCCTTTCATCTTTATTAGATATGCTGCATATATTCAAGGTGCTAGAGAAGAACTTGAACTTCACTGATATCATGGTACCTTTCTTTTTACACTCCTATATCCTGCTGTAGAAAGGTTTTGCTTATGATGCTGAAAAATTTTCTGGAGTATACCAAAACATGTTTTCTTGCATTTGTAATCTAAAATCAGTCTCAGGAATATAAACATCACACAAAAAAAATCTCTTTAAGGACATTTCAAACGTGATCTCTTCTCTAAAAATTATTGCAACAGTGGGAATGCCTTTCTGCCAAACTAGATGCTTCTCCAGTCAGTACCAGTTTTGCTTTTGCCTAAAAGCAGTATTTGTTCTTGCAGTAGCTACATTTTTGTACTCAGCTTCCTCCTCTACAATACTCTATGTGACCCCGTTCCTAAGGTGCTGCTCTTCCCAGGACACAGTGCGTGTCTTTGTCAAATTAGTTCTACCATGAAGTTAATTACCACTTTTATGTTTATGCCAGCTCTCAGGCTTTCAAACTCTTCCATTCTCTGCTCATCTTAATCAAGGAACTGAATAGATTTTTTCCAAGTTTTCAGACTTTCAGCTAAGAGAAACACCCTCCAGCTCAGCATGCTAGAATATATCAGCCACCTTTACTTTTGAGGCACTTGGAAGTGGAAACAACACACCTTAAAACCCTCTGAAATCTTTTCCAAGTCCCTGTCAATGGTGCGGACACATCAAAGTCAGAGGCAACAATTTCAGATGGAACCCAGTACCACAGAGCTAGTCTGGATGTTAAAGGTCCATCTGATAGTTTGGATCATCATCTATTTAGATCTCCACTAATGTAGGCATCTTTGTCCTGGCAGATTAAACAAGAAAAATTGATATAAAATTGGGTCAGGTATAGCTGGAAAAAGTGGCAGTGCAGTGAAAAGTCTGGTCCAACCTGTGTGTGATACAGTTAAGCTAGAACACCAAGATACAGTCAAAGGCAAAATTCAGGCCCAAGATAAGTGCAGCATGACACACCAGTTTAAATTTAACACTTACCAGGAAGTATAAACCACTTCTCCCTGCTAGCATTAATAATTTTTATCTTCATTTAATTTTCACGTGCCTGTGTAGAAATATGCTAATCCTTATGTTGTCCCCTATGTGTCCCAGAAACACTCTGAATCATTCGTAAATCATAACTATGTAAAGTCTTGAATAAATCCTTTAAATGTGCCATTTCAGAACTTGTATTACTTTCCCAGTTAGTATTCATACATTGCTTCAATTCAAATCCAGATCTGTCTGTTATTAGCTTATCACTAAGGTTAACAGTTTAATTCACTCATATCTGACCCTTCAATGCTACATAATATAATGTGACATTCTATTGCTAATACTTTTTTTAGTCTATATGGAACAATTGAAATAAAATGATTTTCATACAGTTCAGTGGGCCTAAATCAATAATTTTGCCAGCTGATGATCTGCCCTCCCATGTTCCAGGTTTTCTTTACTTACCCTTCAATGTGTGGCCAGACACCATCAAATTGTCCATTTGACATCTGTCAACAGTTATACTACAAAAGTATGATTTTATGAATATGTCCTTGAAAAACTGGCTATCAGAAAACTATTTAAAATTTATTCTAGATAAAATGGTGGAAAATATTTCTAGGTAGTTTTAGAGCTTCTTTTACTGGGAAATGTTACTCAGCTTTTAATGGGATTGAAATTTTCTTTTGCAATGTAGTCATTATGAGATACTGTTTTTCGCCTTTTAAAAAAAATAGCTAGCTTGGGAATGCTGTCTTTTATTTAAAAATAAAAAAAAATGAAGTGCAGCTGACAAAGTTCAGATAATTGGACAGAGCAGCAGAGCTTAAATCAACAATGTATTCAGCATACTGACATGTGATATCTTTTGAAATCTCCATAGGGTCTTTTAGCTTACAGTGAACCATTGCAGAATCCTGGACTATTGCAGAATAAAGGCTTTGCTCTTTCAGGCATGCACCAATTTCCAATAATATAATTATACTTTCAGCTTCTCCTTTCCACCAGATCAATTAATATTCTACTTGGTAAACATAGAAGTTTTTGCCACCTCAGTCCAGAATCCTGCAAGTAATGCCAGAACTCTGTAAAAAAATTCAAATCCAGAAAAATGTGATTTGTGGAGTATCAGTAGGGTCTGTCTTTACTGCACACTATTTTCCTTAAGCCATAATAAGCCTAACACTGGTAGAAAGCAAATAAAACAAGGATGGGGGAAATGGGTGTTAAATGAGAGCCATTGGAATAGCTAGAACAGAAGACCAGCAGCTGTCTTCCTGCCACACTGGGTACCTCTAATAGCCCCGCTTCTCAGGGGTGTGTGTGGCCTGTGATTAAAACATCTCTTATTCAGGTTTAAGGCTTAAAGTACTAACTATAAAGTTTTAAAGACCATTTTGTGGCTAGGAAACTTACAGTCTTGCTGCTATGAGATTTGTCCCATTCCCAAAGTGAAAAGACCAACTAGGGGCAGACTTGTTTCACACTGGCTTTCTAAATAGGATGGAACTGAAGAAAGTTTAAAAAATTTATTCTATTACTTTTCTATCGCCTAATGTGAACAGCTCTATTTTTGTCCTTGAATTAAGCCTAGTACAATTTGTTTAATTCTCAAGAGAGACCGAATGTCAAACTTTACCAAGTGTTAATCTAAAATTACTGGCCAGCTGAACCAGCAGTGATGTTTAGCAAGCTATGCATTTTGCAGCAACCTGATGACATTACAAAAAACAGACTGATAGGACTTGTAGGAAGATTTCACTCTAACCTCAGCAGAAATATCCTGTAAAGCCTTTGAATTTTTGTTTAGTCAATGAAACAAACTTGTAACTCCATCGAATCTGCATCTCACTCAACTGAACAATCTCAAAAAAATCATCTTGATCAAGCCAAGAGGTCAAGAAATTCAGTCAGCCTCCTGATGCAATAGGAGGCTTAAAGAGATGTCAGATCTAAATTGTGGAGGGAAGAGAAGCTAAAGATAGAGACAATACATTTAAACAGCCATGAGAGTTAGAGCTGGAATTAATATTTATTGCCTAGACAAGCAAAAATGCTAAAAGAGAGACAAGAATCCCGACAAGCTGGAAAGACTTGGTAGTCCTGTGGTGGCCAGTTAACTTACAATAGTGTTGTCTCCAGGAAACAAAAGGATTGTGTCATGTGTTCTGTGTCCCAACTCCTGTGGCCATGTTTCAAAACATCCACTCCTCTCCTCTCTTCCCCAGCAACAACACAACAAAATAGCAAAAAAACCTCCTTCTCCTTACCTAACGCTATAGCCAGATCTTGAGCCCACCATGGTAAATGCAGCAAGCAAAGCTCTGCCAGTCCTGGAGAAGACTCTTTTTCACAGCAGTGAAGGAAACCACAGGTACATTGCTGTTCCTTTTGCTTTCTATGTTTTTCCCATGGCTGGAGTGCCATGATTTCTAAATCTGACCACTTGACAGCTGATATGCATTCATGTCGCATGAAATATGGTGGGGAGGTTAGATAGAAAACAGGATATAAAAATTTTATATATATAAATAATGAAATGAAAGGCAGAAAGTCAAACAAATCGCAGTCAAGATAAATGTCCAGAGTTTAATGCAGAAAAAAAAATATATTGCTGAATAAAAACAGCAAATCACATTATTAGCATCTCAAAAATCTTGAAAAAGAACCTTAAAGACTATGAATTACGTGCAATGAGACAATGAAAGCATAGCAGAAGATGTACTGAAGAAATGTGTTGTAAGAAAATGCTTTCTTGCAGCAGTGGCAACAAATCTGAGGCATTTCTTTGAGACACTCCCCTGTTTGGTTAAATAAGGATAAATTCACAGAAATGTGATGTAGTGATAAGAAGCTCCTGAAGGAAGACTGAGGACTTGATTCACCCACTGATTCAGTACACTTGAACCAAGCTGGAGCTCCTGCTGATCTGGAAAAGGCAGGTAAGACAGAGACCAGACAGACCTCCTAGTTCAGTGCTGGGACAAAGGAAGAGCCAGCAGAAATTCAGAAGTCACTGACTGTTTAGACACTGGCAGCCACACAGACATGTACCTGGAAATGCTGTCACACAGGACACAACACATGCTGTAATGTTTTATTGTGCTGCTTCTCCAAGGAGGTGTCTATCCTGTACCAACACAGCAGTTAAGTGTATGGAACCAACTACAGGGCAAGTGGTTGGCATTGCTTCTAGGAAGCCGTTATATTATGAATAATTTAACATAAATTTAGGGTTTTTCCATCTCCAAAATTCACTATAAAAATGGTAGCAGGAATATTTCAATCAGTAAGGAAAAAAGAAAAAAAAAGGA